>OOFJ01133668.1:0-11635 GCA_900323375.1 Benthosema glaciale | reverse complement strand
TGTCTCACACACGCACACACACACACACACACACACACACACACACACACACACACACGCACGCACACACACGTGCGCACACGCACACACACACACACACACACGGCTAGACATTTTGGAGTGCTTCAAACAGTAGTGTCAATTCCGGGTTCTCTCCCTCAACAGAAATTCAAGACTCCATGGCGCCGTTTCTTTACCTCCATGCCTGTGTATGCCATCATCGTGGCCAACTTCTGCCGCAGCTGGACCTTCTACCTGCTCCTCATCAGCCAGCCAGCGTATTTCGAGGAAGTCTTTGGCCTCCCCATCGAGAAGGTTGGACTCACTCTTGTGTATTGCAGTGTTTCTCAAACCTGGGACCAAATTCAAAATCAAATTCATATTTGTGAAATATTCCACAGGTTTCAAACGTTTTCAAGATTTGGGGAAAATACCAGATCTGCAAGCTCACAACACACCGCAGTGTGTATTGTGAGCTTGTAGATGGTCTATTCTCAAATGTGTATGGGTTGAAGTGGTTGAACTGATTTTTTTAGGGGCGCTAAGCCCCTCCTATATATAGCTTTAATGTTTGTTTTTCAACGATGTTTGTTTTAAAAGTGCCATAGACAATGAAGAGAAATTAATGTTTGGTTTGAGGGCCTAAAACAAACATTATCACCCGTCGCTTAAACAAACATTATGTTGTAATGTAATCGATGTTGTAAGACGATAAGAGCGCCCCTCACTGCACACAGGTGTGATTTTTTATACTATAAAAACTAATTTTCCTGCAAACCCCCTGGAGCCCCGCCTCAAGGACTCCTGGGGGTCACCGTATCCTATTTGTGCACCTGTTGCATATAACACCTAAATACACCTAAATACAACTGCGTATGTATTTCTGCGTTGCTTATGTTGAACTCTGTACGGCACTTTAGGAACTTATGAACACATTATGAACACATTAATTTACCAATGTGTCCCCCTCCCCCTGCAGGTGGGGTTTCTGTCTGCCGTGCCGCACTTGGTGATGACTCTAGTCGTGCCATTTGGAGGACAGCTGGCAGACTACCTGCGTAGTAACAAAATCTTGTCTACAACAAATGTGCGGAAAATCATGAACTGTGGAGGTATGTGAACGTAGTAAAACAAAGAGATTTGGATGTTCCATACATGTTGTACATATGAATGTGGTTACAATAGATTTTCAGAACAACTTGAGCAATATAATAAGGCTGAGATTTCCCTTAAATACATAATGTGCTAAATATTTACATAGTGGAACTTTAACAGGCTGGAGTGTCATTGCTTGATTCCAAAATAGAGTGATCCTTTTAGTGACTGTGATTTTGTCGAACCCTGTTTTCCCACAGGCTTTGGTATGGAGGCTACTCTGCTTTTGGTGGTTGGGTTCTCTCACACACGTGGGGTGGCTATCACCTTCCTGGTTCTGGCTGTTGGCTTCAGTGGATTCGCCATCTCTGGTACAGTGCAGTAATAGCTCAGTTGTTGAATGGTAGAATAAAGTGTGGTGACTCTAGTCTAAATCCCCAGTATTCATTTAACGTGTAGAAATGTGACGGGGTCTGGTGTACAGATTATTCAGGTGCACATTGTAATCTTTCAAAAATATACTCATTTCAAATCAAGAAGTTGTGTCACAGCAATATTCGCTAATGCTTAAAATTGTTCTTTGTATATTGAGGTTTTTTTTTATCAACTATTTTATTTATTTACACAATTTCATGTTTAACTACTTAAAGCACATTATATTAGATGACAAATGATAATAATACAGTAATAACACTGATTAGTTTTCTGTGTAAGTTGTGTTTGAACTGCACTATATTTGGACTCTCAGGCAGCCATATACTCTTTCTTCTACAAAAGCATCTAATCATCGTTGATATTTTGGCTGGCTTTTTGAAGTATTGTTGAAAGGGAATTGTATAGGCGCCTGTCCAGACAACATCCCACTGATAAGAAATATAGTATGCGCGCCCAGGTTGGGGGAAAAAGAAACCGACCGCTCATTAGATGCAATGTAAAAGTGGTCACAGCACTGACGTGTAAAAATCAATCCCAACTTCCAGATGCTGTTTTCCTCCTTGTGTCAACTTGTGTGTAAACAATAGCGTAATTGCGATTCTCAAAGCATTCGTCCCCCAAACCGCACCTCCTGTCATGGAGGGAGCTCACCCTATGATAATGGCTGCATGAACGAATAATGGCTAATCCCCTCAAACCTAATTTATGCTCTGCCGTGCAAAGGTGTTGCGCACAGCGTTGTGAGCTTGTATGTCGGGTGTTCTTGACGCGCAAATTCGCAATACGTTTTTTTGCGGGGTGAGGTATATATTTGAAACCAGCACTCCCCAATACAACAGGTTTGGGAATGTGTTGGGAATCGATCAAATGAAATCGGCACCTGCGCACGCAGTCTCAACGTTTGTAAACAAGAAACCCATACATCTCTAGTGGGTATGATTCGATATAGGTTGGTCATTGGTCTGATATGCCTTCAGAAGGGCATCTTTCAACGGCCCAAATACATAATAGCCTGTTGCAAGGTAACTAAAAAGGTCACAAGAAACGTTTTCCTGACTGATTGCTCACTCACTGTATTCACAGGTTTCAATGTCAATCATCTGGATATTGCTCCACGTTATGCCAGCATCTTGATGGGTATCTCCAATGGTGTAGGAACACTGTCTGGAATGGTGTGCCCACTGATTGTTGGAGCCCTTACCAAACACAAGGTATAGCATATACCTCAATGATACATCAATCACCTCAATATTATTTTCACTAGTGGCGGGGCTCTAAGAAAGGCAATGTCAACTGGTCAACTGGTGAGTCAGTCAATCAGTCAGTCAGTCAATCAGTCAGTCTAGTCAGTCAGTCAGTCAGTCAGTCAGTCAGTCAGTCAGTCAGTCAGTCAGTCAGTCAGTCAGTCAGTCAGTCAGTCAGTGAGTCAGCCAGTCAGCCAGCCAGTCAGTCAGTCAGCCAGCCAGTCAGTATGTATATCACTTTAGTCACAAACAACATATCTCGAAAACTACTGCAGGATTTCTATAGAATTTCATTTTCAACTTGGATGAACCCTGATTTTTTTTTAGCACAATCACGGCCATTTCTCTAGCGACAGCCTGAAGGCCTGATTCTACTTGCTGCGTCCCTGGTATAGCCAATGAGCATATTTGGTTGTCTTTCATAGGATGACTTATACAGATGCAGGTAGCTGGCCTATTCTCAGACAGAGCGACCATGTTTTTGTGCGCAGTCACTGTACATCTATGTGCATGTGGCAAGCATATTTTGGCACAAATTCTTATTCACATTTCAATTGCAGCCTCTCAAAATGGAATAGGCAGATTGCCATGAAACACAGTGGTGCAGCCAAGAGGCTGTAGTGTTATCATTGTAAATGTTTCATGTTAAACATTCTCATTAAATTATGACAGCATAAGTACATCTGTTATCTGGTATGTGTCAGTAAACATTAACTAGTTTGCCTGTGACAACAGTAGACTCATTGACTGCGATTCCTCTCCCCAATGCAGACCCGTCTAGAGTGGCAGAATGTGTTTGTGATCGCCTCCATGGTGCATTATTCAGGGGTCATCTTCTATGCTATCTTTGCATCGGGAGAGGAACAGGAATGGGCCGACCCTGAAACCTCAAGCGAGGATAAATGTGGAATCCTTGACGACGATGAGCTGGCTGAAGAGTCAGCGATCAGCAGTGAGAGCATCATGGCACAAAAGAAGAGTTACGGAACGTCAGACAATTCTTCTGGACTTGCGAATGGGAATTACCAGGACCAGTACCAGTGATAAGGCCTACAGGGCCAAGAACTTCCCCTTCACACAAACCTAGAGTTATGGCTGAAGGGTTAAAATGTACGCCTGTGGAACTGTCAGAGACCATCTGAGAAGAGAACAGCGGTCATGCATTATTTTATAGAGTTTTGTCTGTTCATTAATGTTAATGTGATTACTTGATGCAGAATTGGTCTGTTCAGTCAAACATTCAGAATTACATGCAAAGAAATGAAAAAAGATATCCGAGTTCTATTTGGGATGGGAATTATAGAATCCAAATGGACAATATTTTAAAGATGGTTCTAGTGAGGATCCAAAGTAAACAACATAAGATCCACTATCCCTAATCTACATTGAGATTGTTCAACAGAGAAATATGATCAGAAGAATTATTTATAAAACCAACATTCCAAGAAAGTATAATGAACATTGTTTACCAAACTTCAATTTTGTCCTATAAACTGGCCATACCCAGTCTTTGCACTCTAAATCTGAATGATCTGAATCTGAATCACAATTGGAATGAAATGTGTGTTGATTCCCTTCAACCATGTAAACATGTTTTGAAATGTCTTGTGTCAGCTATGCAACGTGAAAAGAGATGTGTTTATAAAATGTGACTGGTTTAATTCATGGAGCAGACCACAGTGTTAAAGTGAGGCGCGCCTTCTTCATTTTTGCTTGTACATATTTGCTACTGTCCAGTAATTCCACTAGTTAGCTTCAATAGCTTGCTCTACATTTATGAGCAGGTTCTAGTATGAACATCCAGTTTCAACAACATTTCGATCATTGTTATACATGGTGCTGGGAGACCATTCACAGTAAAATAGACAATTCTGGAATCTGTAAATTGATTTTGCTGTGTATGGAGGCAAAATGTTGGGTGAATTCAGCACGTTGTCCAATTCAAACTAAAATGTCTGCTTTAATTTCACATCATGCAATTGTCTGTGGATGTATGTATTTATTATTTTGCTGTTTCTTTCTTTCCATAGCAGTTTATGAATGTAAGACAAAGGTGAAGCAGGGAAACCCAGCAAAGCCCCTGTCTGGAAGCATTTACAGTGATTTGTCACTCAAATTGAATTAATTTGGTGAATTTACAGTTTTGATTTTCAGTACTGTGAAATAATAGAGAGCAGGTTTTGCACAGGATATGATTACACTATTGTTTGGAGAAAACAAAAGAGATTGATTTGCCATGCACTTTACTTTAACACTTGCCAGTGTATTACTATTATTTATATTAACATTTAAAAGCATAGATGACCTCAACGGCTTATTATTCAACAACATGGAACAAAAGTATTTTAAAATGTTGATTGAAAAGTTTCATGTGCGTACTCCACCAAGAAAGTTACATTTGTCAGTTGCTTCAGTGGAAAATAAATAACAGTTTGAAACACCTACCAACCTGTCAACTGAATATACAGTAAATACCTGAATCATTATTTCAGCTTAGAAAAAAGAGATCTGTTTGGCCAGAGTAAAAATCTACAACAAGGTGCTCTTTGGTACAACTGGGTGAATTGGTGAGATGAGACCAATTAAGGCACTCTTGTAGAAAAGTAAAAAGCCTTTAATAAAGTGGCTAATACATTGCAACATTAAAATGCACCTACGTGTTGTGGCGTTATTTCAGCTTGTTACAATTTAATAAGACTGTGTTACCAAACATAGGAACACAATACCCCATCTGCACACCATTTTGCTCCCCATGTTTCTTTTATACAGTATGAAAGCTATCATAGAGGCTTGTTATCTGGCAAAACTAGTTGACAAAATCGCCTGTCTTCAACACGGCCTGTTTATGTTGGTGGGCTCAAATTAGAAGACTCCACAGACTACATCTGTTTTCCATCATGCTGTGGTAAACATCCTTTTGTCTTATCTGTCTTCTCCCCAAGTTTACTTCATTCTCACATTTGGATATAATTACTCGGAGCGATTCTTCCTGAAAAGGCTTCAACATTATGTTTCACATCATTGTAACAGTAGTAGTGTCACATTGTATTATAGGCCTACGTGTCTGAAATTATCTGCATTTACAAGGACAATGTCACCAACATGTAGGCCTCCCCAGAAAATATTCAAGATTATGGACCTTGTTTCTGTCCCTTTTCAGACTTTCCCAGAGTGCTTATTAATTGTCAGACAATTTGCCAATTTAATGCTTGTTATTTCTGATTTCAGTAACTCAACATGCTACTTTAGAAAGTAACTGCAGGCTAAACTAAAAGCTCTTTAAAAAATAAGTAGCTAGAGCTACCCTACAAGCTTCTTTGTACATCATGTGGGTTGGTAATGTGGCTGAGGATGTCATGTCATGACATTTCAGTGATTGATTGATTGATTGATTTATTGATTGATTGATTGATTGATTGATTCATTCATTGATTCATTGATTGATTCATTAATAAAACATCAAGGTACATCATAACTTGGCACATCAAGTTATGTTGATGTGCCACTGAAAATGTGGAAATATGAAAATGCTGGGTAGCTTAATTAGTCAAACTACCCAGCAAAACAAAACAAATGTTTAAAACGCTACATACTTGTAATTCTGAAAGTATTGAAGCTACCCATAAAGTATTGGGAAATGTAGTTAAACTAGGAGCTTGGCTTCTTAAAGCTATAAGATATAGAGTACTGCCCAACACCAAACCAATTAACCTTTTTCAATTAACATGCCATGGCAAGAAAGTAGGACATGAGAGAAGAGTAGAACATCACATTGTTAACCGCCACTGCCGGATGAATTGCTTTTGCTGAGGGCAGGCCATCACAACCAACCCATTCCCCCCATGTCTCCCAAAGACAGACCAGATAGTTCACAAACAGCTGGCAACCAATGGCAAAGGTTCTGTTTATTTCAGAGGCACTGTCTGTTGACTCAGAAGGGCCTCTTTGGATGGAGCAACAACCCATCAATGATTAAGCTCTTGTTTTTGGATACATTATGATTTATAGACACGCAAGAACCATTACATTGTTAATATATTTCGCATGAATATTCCTAATGTATACTTGCCTGCCTACTGATAGTGTACAGTATGTGAACGCTCAGCATCCTTACTCTGAGGATGTAAGACTTATTCCTCACAGCTAGCTGCATACATTGTTTTTATTATTATTATCAAGGACCTACATTATAGACTGCTACATATAACTCTGTCTTCTTTTAGTTTTTTCTTTAGTTTTTGTCATGTATTCATTCAATAAACTCAAAATCCTCTTGTGTGTTTTGAAACTGAAAGGTCAACCGGTACAGCGCAGCTGTTGCTGCGATGAGATTCCATATGTAAAACAGTGAGGCAGAATGTTTCCATCCAGTGATATAAAATATAAACCAGAAGACTGATAGCAATGCTCTTGTCCAGTTGGCATGTACTCGTCATGCTATCTGCTTGTGCTAATGACTTGGTGTGATGTGTGTGTGTGTGTGTGTGTGTGTGTGTGTGTGTGTGTGTGTGTGTGTGATGTTATTGTATGTGGGAGGGATCTCGAGTACTGAGGCTTCATCCTAGATAAAGAGGGATTTTAGGGGAATGACGGCAGAAAGGGGAGGGGATGTCTATAGACAGGAATGGACAGTTTAATTAATAACCACTATCCCTTTTTCCCTGACCCCAACTGGTCTCACATACTCTCACTGGAGGCCATGCAGACAGAAGCTGCTATAGTAGCCTAAATGATCATTAGCAACACTGATGGTGCTGTAGCTGAACGCGTGGACATCAGAGACAGGCTGGAGACAATTAGGACACACAGGAGACATCACCTAACAAGAGTAAGTATATGACCGAGTGCAAAATGTGTGCAGTAGTGAATGTGTTCTATGTGCCACTGTGGAGAGGCCTTGCTAGAACGTTTGTGTAGGCTGGGGCTCCTCGTGGGCTACGGCTCCATCCCAGGGGAAATTAATCAATGTTAATTAAAAAAAGGAAAAAAGGCAAATGAGATTTATTAACTGTAATGGTTCATATATGTGGCACTGTTTTCACATGGCTTGATTAACCTCCCATGTTCATTGTGGCCTTATGTGACTATTTTGTTTCACCACAGGCCATACTGTAAGGCTTCAAGCCAGGGAACTACATTTCAGATATTTCATATTTTATTATGTTATTCAATTATATTTACCTAAATTTGATAAGAAGCAGGGTGAGATTGTGTAGCCAGTGCGTAATAGAAAAAGACACATGTTAACACCTGTAACAGAGAGCATTGTCTCATTGTCTCAACACTGTGTCAGCCAGGGAGGTCTTTTGCACCCAGCATTCAACATCCCCCCCACATGGATACGCAGCGTGTTAACATCTCCATGTGGGAGAGAAGAGGCGTCAAGTGTGTTGATGTAAAAACTAAGTACAACCTGATGTTTAATTACTTTCTAGTGGAATCCAGACAGTACTGTACATTATACTTCTACTGTAGCTTCACATAGCTAGAGTGTAGAGCAGCCTGTAGACCGTAGAGTCTACTCTAGACAAATGAGAATTCATAACCAAGCTCTTAAGTGGAGACAGAAATGCCATCACTCACACCTCTCACTCATTGTTCAATGTTTCTGTTTCAGTAGTGGACGAAGGCTTCCTGCTGCTTTGCATCCGATCACGTCTTGTTCAGTCTGAGTTGTGCCCCTGATGAATGAGTGGGTGGGCCATGATGTCAATGTGGTGGGACCATTACAAATCCCACCCAACGATGGATTCCCCTTGTCAGAGAGCTCAAACTTTTTTGGTAAGTCCAAGTTTTGGTATATGTGACCATTATACCAAATTATAACACTATGACAACCTGACACACATTAGACTTGTTCTGAGTTAAGAGCTGACTCCCCAATGTCAAATTTATGCTGATAATACCGATTGTAAGCTGCAAAATGTTTTTAGTTGAACACTTTTATTTAAAAAATTTTATTAGGTATAATATACCATTCAGTAGCCCCTAGAGGCCAGTGAGCTTGTTCCTTTGCCCAGATGTGAAGACTTCACACATTACCAGCTTTCTACCATAGTGATGCAAGGAAATGTGACTGTCAGGTTAATGAGTAGCTATGACAACCTTTGCTCCCCTTGGCACTCCTCAAGCAAGTGTCGAGCTGTTCCATTACAGAACTACTGTTCCAGAGTGTTTATAGAAAGGCTTCTCATCAAAGGAAGCAGAGAAAACATGTTTAACGACGATAGGTGAACCAAAGGTACGAGCAAAGTAGAGCCTCAGAGTAGTTGGAATATTGTGATCTGAGCACAGAATACCCATATGGGTTCTGGGTGACACTGAGATGGCCATGGTCCAGACAAAGTCCTCAGGAGGTCAGTTTATTAATTTGGTTTGATTCGGAGCAGAATTTAATGCTATGGGATTCTACCTTACGGATGACAAGACGTGTGTGTGTTTTGCATAGATGTTGTAAAGTCTACTGTATTTGTATTTGTTTTGTCATTACCCCTCTCCTGTCTGAAATGCATTATGTCATGAATGGTTTTTAGTCTCTCAAATGATGCGTTAACAATTTACAATTTAGGCATTTAGCAGACACTTAATCCAGAGCGGTTTAATACCTGTTAAAGAAGATAGTTCTACTTTTCATCTTTGAAATATGTTTGTAACGTCCGATAGCCCTTTGTCATTTTACAGTGAGAGTGATTTGTTAATCATTTATGGGTTTATTACTATTCACTGCTGTATCATTATCCAAGCCTCGCCGCTTCTGCTGGGACACATTTAATGCCATTGAATGAAATCTTCAGTGAAAATCCCTCACTACATTTAGAAGAAGATGGACTACTTCCTTGTGAGATGTCCCCATGCAGTAATTACAGTATACCATATACTGAGCCTGTCATAAAACAGATGGTGTAAACCTCCAATTCCCATGATGAAATTCACACAATAACATCTTAAGCATTCATTTAACCGTGAGAGTTGAATCAATGCTCATTATTTTTGCTTTGCAGCTGTTAACTACGGTTAACATTGAACTTGCAACGCAATGCAAAGAAGGAAATAGCTAAAAATCAGTCGTTTCTGCAGCCAAAGGTGTGTTTCGGACAAAATTCCCAGGAATCCAGGGAAAAAAAACATTTTGATTTTACGACCTACGGTTCAAGAGTTATAAGCCAAAAGGTAAAGTGGGCTGTTATAGTGCCACCATCAGGCCGACCGATAAAATTATAAGGCAATTAATTTTAGTAAATAATATGAACCTCCTGCAAGTCTTGTAACTATAGCCCTTACGGTCTCCGAGGGAAAAATACTTGAATGTGAGTGTTAACGCCACATGTCCACAGAATTGTTGACATTGGTGAGCCCTAGTTCAGCTTGTATAATAGGATAACAAAGCGTGATGGGCTTAAGTGCATGGCCAACACCAGTGGTATTCATCTTATTTCTCTTCCTCAGACATTCTGGCAGACCAAGGGAGTCCGCTGCTTCAGGATCCAGACGTTTTGCCCTTCACCGGCTATCCCAGCATGCAGTACTCATCTATGGAGCCGACCATGTGCTCGCCAACATACTATTCCACTCACAATTACTACCCCCAGTACAGCGGAGAGGACTGGTACTCACACACAGGGATGTACGAACTGAGAAAGGGGCCGCAGGAGGTTACCTATGACGCTGAGATGGAGGAGGTACCGCCTGCACTGCCTGCTGGGTGTAAGAGAACCCGGCAAATGTCTCAAGCTGGAAGGGTCAAAGGGGAGGAACTGTGTGTCGTGTGTGGGGACAAGGCATCCGGTTACCACTATAACGCTCTCACGTGTGAGGGATGCAAAGGTAAGGCTGTCTCATTATTCAAATTGAGAGTCAACCACATTTACCCTGGCACACCTATTTTGGGCAACTCCCCCTAAAATAAAAATTAAAAAATCACACCCGTCATCATACATCATCTCATTAGTCCTGTTTGGGGGGGATAATTGCCTTTATCGATATGTTGAAAGTAGACTGACAGGAAGAGATGGGGGAGAAGACACGCAGGAAAGGCCGTCGGGATCGGCAGCCTATAGGTGCCCGGACGGTTGAGCTAACCGTCACCAAATTCCCCACACCTGCCATTTGAACTTGCACTTTCACATATTGTGGTGGGTGGTGACATGGGCAGTGATCCACCTGAACTGAAGCCGCACCCACAGCTGTGGTTGTTTGATATAGGGCGAGGGGTTAGTGGAGGATATTGTGATGTCACTATAGATCACTGTTTTTCATTGGCACGTTTGACTGTCCAGGTTTCAGCCTCCTGGAAGAATCCCTAAATACAAAGGGAAGACATCATTGCATAACAACCACACCAAGGGTACTAATGAAGTACTGCCACCTCATAAACACATGAAAAACTGGAAAAAATATAAAGATCACGGCATTTAACCAGTATAGTATGCTTAGCCTTAGACACCAACAATGAACAACTAACCTTTGATGTTTTACATTTTAGAAATTATATGTAGCCTAATATAATTATGTGATATTACTTAAAGCAGGGGTTCTCAACCCGTGGGTCGCGACCCCTCGGGGGGTCCCGAAATTATTTTGGGGGGTCCCCAAATGATTTTCAAAAAAAGAAAAAAAAAAAAAAATGCAACTGAATGGCTGAAAAATGGAAATTGAGAGTTTACATAGTACACATAGTCCAAGCATAAACTTTCCTTGATGATTATATCTGGTTTTAGTATATATTTTCCCTATTATTCAGGTTATTGTAGCGGTCAATTTGTATTGGGGGTGGGGAGAGGGGCGGGACGGGGGTCCCGAGACATGGCCAAAGCATTTCCGAGGGTCCCCGGCCAAAAATGTTGAGAACCCCTGACTCTAAG
>OOFJ01133665.1:2827-15847 GCA_900323375.1 Benthosema glaciale | reverse complement strand
GTTTGTCTGTATTTTCTGTGTCACATGCAACATGAGACACAGAAAATACAGACAAACATGCATGTACAACAAACATGTGAGACACGTGAAACACACAACAATATCACCGATACACACACACACACACACACACACACACAGAGACAAATATATGCATGCGCAAACACATGCACGTTAAGACACAGAAAATACAGACAAACATGCATGTACAACAAACATGGACATGTGAGACACCCAACAATATCACCGATACACACACACGCCCAAATACGTGACACCCACACACACACACACACAAATACAGAATATCACACATATACAGAAACATTCAGACAAATATGCAAGCACAAACACGAACAATATGCACAACATCACACAGGTACACATACAGACAAGACAGATTCATGTGAAGACACAAGACCATATAAAGACCGCACATACACACACACACACACACACACACACACAGCGCGGGGGCACACACACACACACACACACACACACACACACACACACACACACACACATGAGGGTCCCTGGCATGTCTTTTCAAATGGGGGTCCGCAGTTTAAATAGTGTCAATTTGGGGGTCCTTGACGTGAAAGGTATTTGGGAACCACTGGCCTAAACGTGCTGTACGTATACCCCCAGCCAGCCTGCAGAAGGCTTTGAACAATGCCTGCTTTCAACGCGAGGAGGAGCGACAGAAGATGACAGGCAGATGGTTCACATCACACTATGAACCGCAACGCTGAGAGCAGGAGATACAAACACTGGGGATTGTTTCCTTGTAACCAAAACATTACCCAGAGCCACTTCCATATGCCAGACATCACCAGTATTTATTTCCTTTAGACAATGTTTTTTTTTAAATACGTACCCAAAAAAGGGTAGTACAGTTGTACTTTATAGCTGGGGTCCCACAAGACAAGAAGCAATGTGTGTTTTAATCCCCTCGCGTGACTGTAAACTTTGCATAATTTGGTCCCATGGCTGAACATGTTTAAACACACCTGGTTATAAGCAGAGTCCTCTAGTAGAAGAGTTGCGATATTGAGGGGGGGCAGAAGAAAACAGCCTGGTCACGTGGTTCATGTACTCGCGCGAGCCCATAGACTCCAATGCATTCCGTAACTTCCGGTCGTCCCTATTCTCAATAGAAGTCTATGTAGAGCAGCTGCCATTGGACTAGCTGGCCTCGTGAAGTGAACAGAGTTTGCGTAACTCTGTCTATACTCTAAGGCTTTGGTTATAAGAAGCTATAGCCACATGGTCAAAACCTAGTATATGACTCTGGTCACCATGTATGAAATGTCGGAACGTCTGTCATCTTATCAATTGTGATGGTCTTTTATGAGGAATGAATGTATACTGTATTTACTGTACTGGAAAAAATGTGTGCCTGCAAGTAGCGCATGCCATCTCTCACGCACACGCACACACTCACACACACTTGCGAATACACGCATGCACCTAATAGAGGATACTCCTGTTGGCCTAGCGGTCCAGGCGCACACCACATAGGATGCATTCTCTTTTACTTTGGAAGTTTGAATGCATTTATTATGGTAGGTTGAGGTTGTAATCTTTATAATACTCTAACACACTGTGTTTTTTCTGGTTTACACATATTTTAGGGCCAAATGTAGTCATGTAGGCTACTGTATACCTGCAGAAAGAAAAAATAAACCTTATTAGGACAGACTACAATCCTCAAATTATACACTACAGCCTGGAGGGACTCAGTCAGTCAGTCAATCAGGGACATTTTGCGTTTATAGGGCTGGCCTGCTATTGCGGTCCAGCCAAAAATGTGTTGCTCATTTTGCTAGCTCTGTGCTTTTAACAAGAGTGGGAAAAAACAACAACAAAATGCTGTACAATTGAATAGTGCGATATATAGCACTACTTAGCACAAATCTCTACACATCTAAGAAAACAGTAAGGGAGTGCAATGTACATTAGGCTATTAAAAGCAAAGGAAATTGAAAGATAAATACAGGTAGGGCTATAGAAAGAACGTGAGGAGAGTGCAAGAGAGAGTGAGCACAAATGAGTGGGAAAGAGAGAGAGAGAGAGACCTCACCTCAAGACTAGCTGTATGAAGCCATCAGTGACACATCATAAACTACATGAGGGGAGTTTTCATATAAAGCACATGGCCGTGAGAGCTAGAGGTAAAGCACACGTTGAGTTAAGACAACTGCACCTGATACACTGTGTATAACCAAAAGCCTGAGCCTGCTGGGACAAAGTTAACTTTGTCCTATCTCATTCAAATGAAAACCATATCTTCATTTACAACTTCAGAGATTTGTCTGCTGCTGACAAGCCTTCATGAGAAATGAAATGAAAGACAACCATCGCTATGCAAGCCATGTAATTTGTTAAATCAACATAATAATCATCGCTGTCTGTCGTGGAAACCTTGCAAGTCCAAAACCCTTCCTTTGCAGGGAATGTGGAAAAAGGTTCCAGTGGATTATTATTTCTGAATGAAGTGTCTGGTGCTGGGAGTCTGGTGCAACGCACAGGTCCTGTGCCTGGTGAGAGCAGGACTCAGGAGTGGACCTGGTGAGACGTACAGTAGCAGGGGCCCGGACAGGAGTCAACCCACAGAGCCTAGTCCTCCCATGCGCCAGATTCTGGTTCTCCCAGAGTAGTTCTGGAGTAGTTCCAACGGATTTTGTGGCCTTGGTCTTTCCCTAATGGGGCTGATAGAGGGTAGCTACTGGGACGTAAGTCCGGGCTTGATCACCCCCCTGATGACCTTGGGATACATCACTGAGGATACGTCCCAGTTGCATCCATGCAATGTATTTTTTGTTATTTCCACTGATTCCAGATTAAAATGCTGATGGTGTGTCAGTAGATGTGCATCAGTAGATGATGCATCAGTAGATGTGCATCAGTAGATGTTGTATTTATTTTGTTTGAAAGGGAGCACTCCTGCGAACTTTGAAAGCCAATCTTAGCCAATCAGGATGGAGTATGAGAAATCGAACAAACCCGTCTTGAGCACATGACTATGGAGAGCATGAGTGTACCGATTCTTGTGAAATTTGGATAAAATCTGAAGGAGTAATATTAGAAAATGTGTTTTACATAGGTCGGCCTCCTGGTGGCGCTATAACAGGCCAATGTGAAAACCTTGGGGCAGAGGCATTGAGGGAGTGTGTGTGCAGAGTATGGCTGCGATCAAGCCAACGGTGCCAGAGATTAGCTGGTAACAGACAGGACGGACACACGGACGGACGGACGGAAGGACGGACGGACGAAGGGCAAAACATAGTCTCTCCCCATGCCTCCGGCCTGGTGGAGACAACCAGGAACAGACAGGGTGCCGACCACAAAGAGTATGGTGACATCTGGAGAGAGACAGAGGACGGCCGGAGAGATGGCGGCGACCTGGGGGTGGAGAGAGTTGACAGCCCAAAAAACACTTCTTCTGTGAGGAGGAACCCAAGAAGCTACAGACTGCTGTGAAACCTGCAAAGACGTTCTAAGATCAGGCTTGAATTCCACCGAAGCTGTAGAGCTCAAATGGCACGGAGGCTGAGATGTGTGCTGTTCGGCGGCGGCAATGACACGCAACACACAGAAGGATTCTTCTGCACTTCTGGTCAGACGAAGGAATGAGCCAGGCCCGGAGGCAACCCGCAGGCAGCCTCCTGCTGTCGCCAACATCTCATCAGCCATCTTCCCCCACTGACTTGTCTCTGAAATATATACTGTACTGTCCGTCAATCCCAATCACTCAACACAATGTACAACAAAGCATCTACTATGGTCAGATTTTGGGATGAAACCATATAAACACAGATTTACTGCTCAAGTGTATTTCTCTCGTTTCACTGCTTCCATTCCACTCAAGGATGACATGCTCCATATGCTCCATACAAAGATATCAAATGGAAATTGAAGGAAAGAATGCCATATTAAACAGACTCTAGAGAGTCTCTCTCTCTCTCTCTCTCTCTCTCTCTCTCTGTGTGTGCATAATACAGTAGAGAGTAAATACAGTATATATTCAACACGATGTTACAGCGGGTTTTAAACGGAACTGTTTGCCAGAGGACCTTTCTAGATGATTGAACATTCCCGGAATAGTATATGAACAGAGTGTGTGCATATATAGACATCTATGCATCACACAGACACAATGTGAATACGCCAAAATCCACTTTACACACAACCTAATGAATGCAACGCATCTGAAAATATCTCTGTGTGGTCCCTTTTTCCTTCCTGTTGCGCAGCATCAGCATCTAATCATCGCTGCTTGACTTGTACGTTAATACTAGAGCCCTAATGGCCAAAGCCCACAGTGGTTTGAGTTCCCATAGACGGATCATTGCAACTACGGCATGCCAAACCCACAGAAAACACTTAATGGAACATGATGCCTTACTGCCTGGCTTTGTGCAGGCAACCTCTGAACCACAACCACACTGTGATGTGAGATAAGACGATGTTATTCATTGAGTTAAGCTTAGCTATACTCTCTCTGGTGAGATCATTAATAGTCGAGCAATATAGCTAAAGATGCAAAGATGTTTTTTCAGATAATATGAAAACCAAATGATCGCCATGTTGGCCATGTTGGAAAACGGCCATGTTGGACGGCCATGTTGGAAAAACGGCCATGTTGGAAAAACGGCCATGTTGGAAAAAGAAAAAGAAAAAACATGGGCAACAAAAGACAAAAAGAAACGGGGCAACAAAAGTCAAAACACCCTTATGTCAACACTGCCAATCCGATCTCTGTAATCATGTCTTGTAAAAGCTAATTGTACTTCTCAAAACTAAAACCCAACAAAGAGAGCATTCATGCAATTACACTTTCACTCCATAACAACACATTGCCATGGCGGTTCGTGGACGACGCCAAGCACTGTGGGAAAACATATTAAGTAACATAGTCAAGCAAAATACAAGACAAAACTTCAACAATAAATAACAAAGAGTTACCTGAATGCCCATAGTTAGTTAGTACTGTAAACTTACTAAATTCTGACGCCTTATGAATTTGGAGATTTGTCTACTGTCCATTTAATTCCAGAAGCCTGAAGCCAGTTTGCATTTGAGGTTCTATGAGATAATATTGTTACTGAATAATAGCAGGAGATCACACATGACACACTATAAAATATTGTACATGAAGATGGTTTCAACGTCTAAATGGTGTTCTGGCACTGATGTAGACTTCAGATGTACTTTATGCTACACCAAGAGGGGACTGCAGCAACCATGCAGGCATAAAGCCACCTACAGTATATAAGTCTAGGCTAGGCAATAGTTATAAATTAATAAGCTATACTGAAGGCTTTGGTGGCACATCATAAAAAATAAATTATAGGGAAGCGGGTGACTTCTGTTGTTATTCCAAACATTTTTGTATTTTTAACTATTAAACTTGGCTCCTAACCGAGCAACTGTGACTGCTTTCATATTTAGATCAGTATTGGTGTTGTACCGGTATCATTATGAATGAACACTTGGACTACAGCACTCCCTGGAGAGCCATAGTCTAAGAGGGAGACAGAGGAGACATGCTGTATTAGCAGCCACTGGAAAATGCATTCAGTGCCATGAAACAATGAGGCATTCAAGGTCCTCCATTGTGTATTCACTGCAGTTACATGTTATAGTTTTCTTCTGCCAGGAACATAAGAGCTTTGGTATTTAAATTACATAACATAATGTTACAGTCAGGGTAACGTGCTTGTTTAAAACTTCTGGATGTGTTCATATTCTGGCCTCAATAATAAAATCCTCGTAAGGCCTCACTCGCTCACTCAAATGTATTGGTATAGACTGATAGCTCACTTTTTGGGCTAAGGCCTGTTTTCAGGAGTAATATGAGCACAGCACAACATAGGCCTTTCAAGACATTTTTAATTGAAGAGGAAAAACATCATCACTCAACACTATGGTTATGGACGTTGAAGTTGGCAATAATAACTCCTTATTTAGGTCACAGCTGAACGCAATGTGGGCGTGGTATTCCTGTTCCTGTATCGTTATGTGTAACAGGGCATCACTTTATGAACTAGCTAGACCAGTGATTTCAATTTCACAAATCTCAGTTTGATATCATATAGGCCATGCACGGACCTCCAATTGATGCAGTCTTTAATCTCTGGGACACCAATCTACATTGTGAAATTATTTTACTCTCAGTGTGCATCAAATTGAGCAGTATGAGTCCATTTGGTTAGATGTGTAGACTATTTTAGAAGAGAGAATTACAGAACCATAAGGCTCCATTTGATTCCTATTGATCATTTACTGTAGCATGAGACCCCCTGGAACCCTTTAAGACCAAAGGGGGGTCTTTGATAGGTGACTTAAATGATCTGATAAAATAATAGGTTAGCCAATGAAATACAACCACCCTAAGGACTATATGTACTGAGTAGACCTATCTACTTGACCTACTGCTCATATAAACAGAGTACAGACCGAGTATCTTTAAATGCTTTTAGGCAGCTGCTCATTCTGGAGAGCATTGTTTTCTTATTTTTTATTCTTTACATTTTTATCCCACGATTTTGTAAGCCATTTGTCACCCCTGTGTCTCTAATGTGATGCTGGTCTCTACACACCCTCCGCCAACCTGGGGGGGGCAGTGGACTGACCTCATGCTTCCTTCAATGCATGAGGAGTCCACGCTGCTTCTTTTCACCTGACAGTGGGGACTTTCCCTGGCCGGACGTAGCGTGTGGAAGGAACGCATTATTCCAACCAGTTCCTTTCCCCTCCACCAGGCGCCCCGGCTGGCCAGGGGGAGGCAGTTTAGCTCTGTAGGGCCCGGATGTATTCCTACTGGCAAAAAAGTGATTTCAACCTTACCAATACTTTGTACTACTAGGAAACATTGAAGAATTTTTTTACTTGACTGAATTTCTGCCTCTGTGGGGGGTATTTAATGCAAATATCATGACCAATAGCATTGAAAGACTAAAGAATTTACATCTATGCTGATGATTAGTTGAAAAAAGAGCAGGAAAAATGTTTTAATTTAGTAATAAATTACACACATTTTTTTGTAGATCTACAACATTGGGGCCTACTGGGTAAGAGACCAGGATTACTGCTGTAATGTTTTTTGTGAGGGTATCTACCCTAGGGGACACGGGGAGAAGATGCAAACTCCACACAGAAAGGCCCAAGGAGCATTGTTTTCAATGGGGAATCCCTCACATTTTTCTATTACTCATGCCTTTTTCAACCGCAAAGGAAACACCTCTTAAAATGTTTCGAGGCTATAATCAATCGGTGGGCATATCGTGTATGACTATGAATACAACCTGTACAGCATAGAGCACATGTCGTTAGTAACCGAAGAAGACAGGTGGTGGAATGTAACCTAAAATTAAAGACACTATAAATTGTGACAAACAACAAACGTGATGTCATAACATTTAATATCCCGTGCCATAAATGTTAAAGGCCTAGGATGACCTCTCCCACTGCTGTGAACGCAGTGCCTGCCTGCCTGTCCAATGATTGGCCAAATAAAACATATCTGCGCCACACACACACGCTGACAGATTGATGTATGGGGGAGAGGAAGTTATAGTGATAACGTGTTGACTCTGGCAGTGGGACATCTTTCCTTATAGGACAAATAATGACTCATGGATGTTTTGGTGGAGGTAAATGAAGCATTATTCGGTCATACGGCATGGAGGAGCTATCAACTACAATTATGCCTCAGAGGATTGATGAGAGAGAGAGAGAGAGAGAGAGAGAGAGAGAGAGAGAGAGAGAGAGAGCGTGTGTGCGTGCGTGCGTGCATGTGTTATTTAAAGAACAGAAGTGCCTTTGAAATAGACCCACTGACCACCAAGGTCATTTGCTATAATCACCTGTTGAAGGGTCATCTCTGGGGAAGTGGCTGCCTGTGCAGCCATTAGCCCATTACTGATGCTGTTCCAGGAAACACGTTCTTGTTTGTACAGAAACCGTTTCAATTCTGCTTCTCCGACACCTTTCGCTCTCCCTTGCATACATTTCAGCACATCTCTGCTTTTCAGTAAATGTTGAAATCTAATTCCTTGCCAACCCGTGTGCAGTGATAACTACAGCATACACGTTCTACAAACAAATCACAGATTCCTTACTGCCGTATACAGTATTTTAATACATTCCAAAGTGATTCAACCACTAAATGCAGTAAATTGATTCTCTTCCAAAAGGTTTCAATAACTAATCTTTGTCATTGTTTTTCCTCCCTGCTTATATTTTGATAAATCATTGATATGTTTCTATACTGTTGCTTCAGTGTAACGCATCAAACTCTGAGACAAACGTACTGCACATGTGCAAATACAGTATCAAAGTGTGCTGAGAGCTGCTTGAACTGATCTAGAATCAGTGTGACTGTTCTTAGAAGCTTAATAACCTACAGTACACTGTCCTTATTAGGCCCTCTTCCCTGAAATTATTTTAGCAGTAAATCCAGTAAATGGCTTCCCCTCTAAAAGGCTTTTAATATTGATTAACTGCCCAGCCATCCTGTTGTAAATAACGCTGCAGTTAGTTAGCGGGAATTCTCCAACACCTCATTTACTATATCGCTGCGAGCGAAGACCTCAGACTACGCTCCAGACATCAATTCAGCAGTAAAAGAAAAGTGGATTCTCTGTTAAATGTTTTTTTTTTAACAGATTAAGAGCTGTGTGTCAACTTCGCTTCATTAGTCTAAATTGTAAACATCAACATTAACCCATTTCGACCTGACGACGATTCTAAAACGTCTTTGAAATCATGACAGTTTTCTGAAAAACCTCATGTTTCTGTGTCAGTGGTGCTCATGTTAAGGAGCCCCAGAATTATCTGTATTTGGCTGTGGACCCCAATCTGAAAATATACAGTACAGTTCCAGGGACCTCCCAGAAGCAAATATTTGAGTAAAAATGTTCGCTCTTAAAGAAAATATTCAAACAGTTGCGCCACATTCTCCCGATTTTTTAAAAATAGCAGATCTAAAGCTTGTAGATCTATGAGCTTGTAGATCTGCTATTTGTCAATAGCTAAAGCACAACATAATGGTTAAAACAAAATTTAACTAAAGTTAAATTTTGAACATGCCCAATTGCCCATAGATAGCATTACTGCATTACAATATGCCCTGTTACTACATACACTGTGGGCAGAATCTTCCATCTTAGTGGGCAGAATTTACGTTGGTTGAAATCAGTTGATATTCTGGGCCAGATCTGACTAGTCTTGGTTTGACTTGAAAATATAGCTTAGTTGTCCGGATGTTCCACTGAAAAGCATCCATAATAACTCGGTTAGAGATGGTCTGTTGGTAGAGGTGGTCACTTGGTGGGGGAAATGTACAGTACAATGGCTAGCTGTGTGGATGAGAGGGTGTGGGGGAAAAGGTATATGACCTGTTAAACCAACCGTTCACTAAAAGCATTATTTATTTTATGAATAGTTATTGTATGGCCCGACTAACAAGATGCGATACTGTGAAACATTTAATTGGCACTTTGAGAAGTGAAAACCATCAATCTAGGTCTGTTTTATTTAAAGCTGCTTTCCTGTGCTGTGAACAGCAAACACAACTTCTTAGTTAAAGTCTATACTGGAGTCAATTATACTAGAGTCAATTACAGTAAGTGCATAGGGTTGCAACAATGCAACATTTGTGAGCTTGTAGATCTCCAACATACGGACCCTCACACTAGGCTTCATGTGTTAAAACATAACGATTGTTCAGTTGTCGTGTAACTGTCGCATACACTCTCAGACTTACATCAACACTGAGGATTTTACTGTCTGTGTGTGATCCGCATGCACTGGCATGTAATAAAACATGTCTAGGACTACAAAGGGATGGGACAATGGAGATACAGCAGCTGTAACATGGAGTGTGGTCTGGCAACAGTGTTTCCGTCTCCAATAGCCCAAACGCTTTGGTCAGTTCCTAGAACCAACACTGTCTGTCTGTCTGTCTGTCTGTCTGTCTGTCTGTCTGTCTGTCTGTCTGTCTGATCAGTGGTCAGAAGTGCTGTCCCTGGTTGCCTTAAAAATAATTTAATAGGCTGGGATTGGCTTGGGTTAGGTCAGGTTCTGGCATGGTTCTCATGCCCAGTCTGAAAACAATGTTCTTTATGAGCAGTGAGTCATGTCTCACAGAAGACCTAAAAAAGACTGATACAGAAATAAAGAAAGAAAGAAAGAAAGAAAGAAAGAAAGAAAGAAAGAAAGAAAGAAAGAAAGAAAGAAAGAAAGAAAGAAAGAAAGAAAGAAAGAAAAGCATATAGACAGATGGACATAAAACAAATCCAGGAATTATACATGCAGACCAATAGACTGATTACTGGAAATAAAGAAATGTTCATATGCATACAGCATAGTGAATACAGCGATAACATGGTGCCGTTACATATTATGGCTGGCTACGTATTGAACATGGGCATTGGGCACATTATAATTAAATCATGAAAGAAATCCACCAAGGCTTTCCATGCCCAAATAAATTGCAAGGTAAATAATGGCGTTTACGTGATGTTTTTGACCACCAGAGTATTGCCTTAATCAGAGAAGTTGTATTGGAATGGAAAAGCATTCATTTGTGTGTGTGTGTGTGTGTGTGTGTGTGTGTGTGTGTGTGTGTGTGTGTGTGTGTGTGTGTGTGTGCGTGCGTGCGTGCGTGCGTATAAAATGCCCATAAAATGGGCTAAAAAAACGTCTAAAAATGAAAGAAATTTGTCGTTTTTTTGACGTCTAAGCTTAGCCTAGACGTTTATTAGCGGTTGTTTAAACGTCTAAATATAGACAGTCTATTTTAGAGGTTTAAACAACCGCTAATAGTGAAAGAAAATTCAAGTTTTTTAGATGTCTAAGCTTAGCCTAGACGTCTAAAAAACTTTCATTTTCTTTCACTTTTAGACGTTTTTTAGCCCATTTATAGATGCTCTATTAGAAGTATATTAGACAGTGGGTTGTACATCTGTTATTTATAAATTTGGCGGTCCTTGACCCAAAAAAAGGACACATGCTGCTTTCCTGGATTGAAGCGTATAAGAACGTATATAGGCTTGCAGGTCTTCATGGGTTCAACAGTGGTGAGTCTGGTCAGCCACATAATATTGCAGTACAGTATGTCACACACTTCAGAAGGCTTAACATTGCATCAATACCCAAAACTGTAACTGTACTGGTACTTAACTCATTCAGACCTGACGATGATTCTACAAATGCCTTCTAAATCATGACAGTTTTCTGAAAAACCTCACGTTTCTATGTCAGTCATTCTCAAACCTTTTCATGTAAAGGACCAGTAAAAATATATGTAATTGGCAGCCGACCCCTATCTGAAAATATGTTGTTCCAGAGACACCCCAGAAGCAAAGACTTGAGTTAAATACTTTCCACATTTTCACAATCTTTCAAAAATATTTTCACTATTTTTCAATAGCTAAAGTATAACATAATGTTTATAACACCAAAGGCGTTCCAGCACAAAATGGGTTAACTCAAAGCCATGCCAGCATCTCAAAACGGCCTCTTCCTGATGTGGTGCTAAAGTTCACGTCGTCTGGCCGGTTATTGGTTGGACTGTTGCCCGCGCGTTTGGGTTGGAGAGTAGCTTCAATTATGGTCAGTAATGCACAGCTAGCACTTTTCATTTTCATTTTCATTACGTTTTCCTCTTTCATCTGTCTATCCATTCATTCCTCTGTCATCTGTCTATCGTTTTACTGTAATTAGAATCAGTTAAAATCTAGAGAGCACACTTTTCCAAAGAAGAAATGTACACACGCACGTGCGCACACGCGCACACGCGCACACTCACACACACACACACAAGACTCCAGTTAGTGGGAAAAGTATCACATCCAAAGCAATAACACAAACATGGCAACCCAAATCTACCGAGAGAGAGGTTGGCACAGGACCTGGCGATCCATTCATCAGTCTCATGTTGCCCTGTGTCTCTACAACTGACAGGTTTAGCCATTCATCGAGTGTCTGCATGTGTGCGTGCGTGCGTGCGTGCCTGTGTGTCTGTGCGTGTGCATGCATGGCAATCTAGTCTGAGCACATTTGCCAGTCTGTCAGACAGCCAGAAAAGCTGCATAGTCTATCAGCGCAGGAGAGAAGTGGACACTACTCAGAGAGACAAAAGTGTATGTGTGTGTGCTGTACGGTACATGCGTCACGGTGCAGCTGGTGTGGTGAAGGGTAGATTTGTAGCGTGCATGTGCACATGATGCATGTCTGCGAGAACACGCACAAGATATTATTATATTGGCAGGGCAAGATGAGGTAAATGTTGATGATCATAATAACATATGAACACAAATTGCAAGACAAAGAAATCAGGGGACCATCAAGTTATACTTACTACTACACCAAGCGTTGTGATTGAAACTCAGTTGTGTGCCAGCGCATTTTTACTTTAGACAATCCAGGGATTGAGCCCAGCCCAGTTCAGTCTAGGAGCACAACCAAGACTGAATTCTCCGCAACAAATCAGAAAAATAGACCACAAAATGTAGTGGCATAAATGTAGTGGTGTCTTTCCAACGTAATGTGACGCCAACCTGTGCACTGGACTAATCACTGAACACGGTTGGCCTGATCGACATGAAACACACACTCCCTTGGATGCCTATTTGAGGCCTATTCAGTTTGATTTTTCGGTGGTTAGGTGACCACCGAAAACGACAACATGACGTCACTTCACTGCGGTGAAGAGCAAACCACCGCTCTTTAAAACTACAACATGACGTCACTTCACCGCAGTGAAGAGCAAACCACCGCTCTTTAAAACGGCAACATGACGTCACTTCACCGCGGTGAAGAGCAAACCACCGCTCTTTAAACTACAACATGACGTCACTTCACCGCAGTGAAGAGCAAACCACCTCTCTTTAAAACTACAACATGACGTCACTTCACCGCGGTGAAGAGCAAACCACCACTCCTTTCCAGCCCTTGTCTCTGCGTTTACTCACCACAGTTCTGTGGTGGTCACCTGACCACCGAACG
>OOFJ01133644.1:0-7500 GCA_900323375.1 Benthosema glaciale | reverse complement strand
CTTTATTCTTTTCTTTTTTGATACATGGCTTGTTTAAAAATTAAACCAGTCCGTTAGGCCTACTGGCTACTGCACAGGCTATACATTTGTGTTTCTGGTATTATTATTGATCACTTGCTTTGCATATTAAGCAAAAATATAATATTAATGGAAATGTCCATCACTGGCATGGTGATGACCTGTGGTGCAGACAGCTGCTATACTGATTTATCAAATCCTGTGTTTTCAGAAGATCACACAAGTCATATAGCACTTTATAAACAAAGTAAGACCAAAACCAGACAATGAATTAAAAGGTGACGTGGCACTGGCATATAAACTGAAACTCATCATCTCATCCTACAGTAGACCTCTTCCCTCTCTCTTTCTGCTTTAACTCTCTCTCGCACGCGCGTGCACACACGCACGCACACACGCACCTACAGGCGGTAACAAGCACATCATTTTTATTTGACCCACATAGAATCTGCCAGTGCCTTTCAGTGTTTTTACTTTTTTTGTCGAGCCACCTGACATTATGCATGCAGAATGAAATGCTGGATGGTGGACATCACGTCTTTTATTCAACCAGAATCACCTCTCCGCCTGACCTCACACAGCCCAGTGGGCCCACCCACCTTGAACAGCCAATCACCTGACCCCACACAGCCCAGTGGGCCCACCCACCTTGAACAGCCAATCACCTGACCTCACACAGCCCAGTGGGCCCACTCACCTTGAACAGTCAATCTAGCTCATTGTTAGCATGGCTAAAGCCAGACGTGAAGCAGCCATTGGCAAAAAAAAAAGAAGCCTGCAGGTAATTACGGTCTGGGAAAGCTAAATATTACGCCCACTTCCTACTCCAGAGAATTGGGGTGGAAAGTTTGACCAATCGGGACACAGTATGCAAATATGGACGGGCTTTGGTACAGTCCCAGCAATTTCCCCCGGGAAAAAAGATAGATATACAGCTTTCCCAGACTAATATTCTGGCTTGCTGCTTTATTTATTATTTTTTTTTTTTTTTTTTTACATTTATTTCATTCTGATTAGTGTCGGAAATGTCTGTGGAGCTAAAAAACAACAACAACAACTTGCCCATATGGTAGATCCGGGCCCTGCAAATATGTAGCCTAGCCTTGAAAAGGCATAAATATGTGGATGAATAGATGCCATTATGTGATTTACACTATTACTGGTGTTACACATCAGTGCATCTCAGTGCTGAAGGAGATGCAGACGAGAGAAGAGAGATGGAGAGTTTTGGGTGCTGAGATAATCAGCTAGTGGCCTGACTAAATAGGACTTATGTCTGAGGAGGCGTTGTTTAATAAGAACTTAAAGAGCTTTTGTGTGTGTGCGTGCGTGCATGTGTGTGTGTGTGTGTGCGCGTGCGTGTGCGTGTGTGCGTGTGTGTGTGTACACAGTTACACACGCATGTGCGTGTCTGTGTGTGAGGTGGAGGGAGCCACAGAGACGGAGCATAGAAACATTTTCATGTCCTAATCTCCGTAGCTTTCTTTATACAAAACATACATTTATAATAAAAATAATGAAATACTGACGGGTAGACCCCTGTATGCATGTATAGGTCAGGACAATATGGTACCTGCTGCAGCCTACATGTACGTTTTTGTTCAAGTCTTCACTACGAGAATCGAATCGGTACAGAACTGAACTGTGATTTGGAACATCAGTAACGATTGTTAGACCTGCGGCTGCATCAGTGTCGCATTAGCGTTTAACCTGTGTTACCACTATTTTTTTTTAATTTACACGTTGAAAAATAGCAGATCTACAGCTCATAACGCATATAATTCTGGGGGTCCTTGACATGAAAAAGTTTGAGAACCACTGATATATATTTTCTCAAACTGTCGTGATTTAGAAGACATTTTGTAGAATCTCTTCTCTCAGGGTCTAATTGGGTTAACTCATCGGCCGTACGTGTGAAGGCGGTATGATAAAACCCGGGGCTGGGCTGCGTCAGATGGCCCTCATAGTACAGTATAGCTGATCAGCTGATCAGTTTAGCATAGATCCCTGCTAACCTTCAGCACTATCTGAAGGACTGTTCGGATCCACAGTCCCTTTCCTTTCCTCCGCAACATCAGGACTCCCTCACCATTCTCTTTTTTTTTCCAGTAAGAAAAGTCACAAACTATTCTTGTAGTTCACTGTCTTTATCACTTCTGTAGAACGTTTGGATTATATTTTTCATTGACACCAGTTTTTTTTTTGTACGTTTGAATGTTTTGATTTTGTTCTTTTGTTTTTCCACAGTGGCCCGGTTGGAGGAGTTGCAAGTAAGCTAGATCAGTGTAAAAGGCTGTAGGAACTGCAGGGTGGAAGTCCATCCGACGTGAGCTGAAGAGGAAACAGAAGACGCAACAGGAGAGAGGGAGTAAGAGGACGACGCAAACATGGGTGTGAAGGAAGATGTGGAAGCGTTCCTGGAAAATAACCCAACCTTTGCTGCTAAATACTATGCCAAGAATATGGAGAAGGCGACCCTATCGAAGGCATCGGGACTCCCTGGCGATCAGGTTGACTTCGCTACCTTCAAAGATCTTTGCATGGTATGGAGATGGTTCAGTAGGCCATGTTATCAGTATCTTTGACAAAATGTCTACTAGGCTATACTGTAGCTGTGTAAGGGGTGGTACACCTACATGTTTTGAAAGTTTACATACACATTTTGTTTGCATGATATGTTTTTTTAAATCATGTTCAAGCAGCAATGTTGTTGTTTTTTTGCCCTCTTTCTTTCAAGGTTGAAGAGATGGAATTCATTGACGAGCTAATCAAAGACATGCAGGATGATCTGAACATGGAACATGTAGTCTTCAAGATCATGAAGAGACTGCTGCTGTTCATCCAAGGGGACCGCTGTAGCCTGTGGATGCACCGCGCACGGAACGGCGTCCCCGAGGTGGCCACGAGGCTCTTCAACGTTAGCGCGGACAAAGGGTTCGACTACTGCTTGGTGGACCCGGACTCCGAGATCGTCTACCCAACGGACACGGGAATTGTCGGCCACGTGGCTACGACTAAGAAGATTGTTAATGTGAAGGACGTCACGAAGGTATGATGAAGGAAGTTGAGAACATGGGATTGATATCAATAGCGTATAGCATTTTTATAGGGTAGTGTGAGCTTACAATGTAATTTACTTACAGTATATGATCACAGGACTAACTAGAAATGCACTCTATCAAGGTGCCAACTTGTGCCTTGCTCACAAGTAGGCCATACATGGCCTACTTGTGCGCAAGCAGAGCACGCCCATACTGCAACTGACTAATGTCTATTACAACTGCTGTTCTAAATCCTTTACACCCGTTTCAATACAACGATACAAAAGGATTAGATCTCATGTCAAATCTATTTATTTGCCCTATACATTTCCTGGTCTATTATTTGGTGCAAATTATGTCTCAGTGTTTATAGCAGGAAAAAAACATTTAAAAAAATGACAGGACCAAAATAGGGAGCTCCTTCCTCCAGGGTGAAAGTGGTTCATGGACAGGTGGGAACTCGTAGCCATACAGGAGTGTAAAATAAATCCCCTTGTCAGACATAATCCATTTGTTTCCATATGGCATCAGGCCTGCTCTAGCTGGGGATTATGATCATAGTCAGCCGTCAGCAATAATCTCAACCGGATAAACTCTAGGTCTGCTCTCACAGCAATGAAACAAACACAGAAAAATTATTCATGCTCTTTCATAGAATTGATAGACACTAGACAGTTAAAGGGACACTTCACCTTTTTGAAAAGAAAATGTCATTATGTATATAATATGTAGTTTTACATATTTTAGATTTTAACAGTGAGCCCAGTATCTCTGATGTCATCGACACTACTTCTTGGACTACTTGTTGTCTCAGTAAGACAGCCCTTCCCCTATCCACAAGGAGGTGCAGTGCACCAAACCATTATGGGAATTGTAGTTCAGGAAGTAGTGTCGATGACATCAGAGACACTGGGTTCACTGCAAGGATAGTAGAATCAGGATAGGAAGCGAAGACCATACTTCCGTACTACGGTGGAGTTCATATTGCTCCCTGGGAGGAAACAGACGTGCGCAATGGAGACCAGGACGTTGTACATGCACATTGCGCATGTCTGTTTCCTCCCAGGGAGCAATATGGACTCCACCGTAGTACGGAAGTATGGTCTTCGCTTCTTATCCTGATTCTACTATCCTTGGTTCACTGCCAAAATCTAAAATATCTAAAACCACATATTATGTACACATAAAGACCCCCAGGGAAGTGTTCTAAATCTTCTAAATGTCATTAACATATTTAGTTTATGCAAAAATGGTGGTGTCCCTTTACAGATCATTAGAATGTCCTGTGCACAGTATTTTGATGTATGCATGTCATTTTGATCCAAGCATGGATCAAAGACTAACATGAAAACAATGTATTTACTCTCTTTTAGGACGCGAACTTCAGCTCATGGGTTGACGAGGAGCAAAAGGATTACGAGACAAAAAACATTCTGGCCTCTCCCATTATGTGTGGCAAAGACATAGTGGGCGTGATTATGGTTCTCAATAAGACTACTGGGGACGGCTTCACAGCTGACGATGAAAGTGTGAGTCATGCAAACAAAACCATAAATATCTACTACGCGGTAGGCCTATATCGTCCAACAGCAAAAGGGAATAGATTCGGTAGGCTACACATTTGCATACAGACACAGACATTCAAATAATTTGTAAGGAGAAAAACAAAACAAAAAGTGAGTTGGCTTTCTCATGGTATTAGGACAGATTGGGTACAAGCACATATACGCGACCATAAGATTCCAAAGGACGCAGAGCTGCATGGCTTCTTCGGTGGTTTTTGTATTGAAGTCAATACAAAATAAGCTCCTTCCTCAATGCCGCGGAGGCAAGTGTCCAGGAAACGCTTGCCTGGTGGAGCTTATTTTGTATTGACTTCAATACAAATACCACCGAAGAAGCCATGCGGCTCCGCGGCTCTTGTCAGTTTTTGGAAGCGTGAGTGTGCTCGCCCTCACTGTTTGACAACACTGGAAGTGATTCAATGTTTCCTTGTTGTCAAAGGCCAAAAAGTCACAATCTTTTGCACCTCTTTGGACTAGGATGCAGCCATATTACAGGTGTTACCGATGACACTTGTCACGCGTCATTTGTGGTTGTGACGTCATCCAAAGTGATCCTCCTCCATTTTAGTGGATATGAGATGAAAAATCTTAAAACGTGATCTAAATCAATGCTTCCAATTCTAAACAAAGATTGTGTTTTTGATGGCCCATCGGCGGTCCTGTCGCTTGTCGTGTTAGAAGTAGCTACTTCTAGCTACATCTAGCTACTTCTAGCTACTTCCAAGATGGTGCCTTAATTGTGCACCTTGAAATGGGCTCTGAAGCAGCAAATCACGGGGTGCACTGATTTAATGGTTCCCACTACATCCGGGCATTCTGAGTGTTAAGAACTCTAGTTTTCACGGGCTGCCGGGTGCAGAACTTTGGGGCAGGCCAGCCTAGAGTTTAAATGGACAAGTATCTGTCAAAAGGGAGATATCGAAGAGGAAGGATGGATGGGGAAGGATCAACATATGGAATGTCAGAACAGGTCTGCTCCATATATGGAGATCTAAGGGTTTGAGGTTTGTAGTGAGATGTAGAGTTGCTGGCCAATATTGACAATTCAGGGATCTCCTTGGAATTAAAAGGTTTGAGAACAACTGTACAGTTAATGGAACAGAGTTAATTATCGGTAATACTAATTCATTAGTAATGAATTTGTGTCATCGGTAACACCTAGTAGGGAGTATATGGAAGGGGCCCGGAAGTAGGAATAGTTCTTCTGTGTGCATAAAGCCTGTTTGTAGGGAGACCACCTCCAACCAGGGCAAGATGTATAGGCCTTTACAGTATATTGTATTATTACATGGCTTGGTTGAATGCTTGATTCTGATCGGTCAATCGCTGAATTCATTGGTCAGTTATCTCTTGATAATGACCGCTCCGCTCTATAACAGACCGCTGCCTAATCAAACCCTCTGAGCACCATCTACACGACTGCGCCCTGCTTGATTTAGTGTCGTTTCCAACATGACAGCCATGTAAACACATACACACTGTGACTCACAATGTCATTTCCAGCTAAACATTGTTCTCAAAAAATGTTTTTGAAAACATTTGAGCGAGAAATAGACGAAGCAGTCTGAAAATGGATTCTATTTGATCAACTGATTCAGTACTCTCTTCCTTGTTTTCCGAGTGCTGCAGCCCTGCAGGGCTTAAGAAGGAATACCTTTTTTGTTGTGTTTTAGCTTTAGGTAAATTTATTAATTTATGTTAGGTGAATTATCTCCCGACAATGACCACATTGCCAGATGTTATTACTTAACATATTATTATTACAACATAGTCTACCATACAGATTGGTTCATTGAAAAATGAGTTTCAGATTGCAGCTTCAAGACGGTTCTGCAATATTGTGTCTCATATTTGTCATCCTGTTTGTCTTGACAGCTTCTTCAAAAGTACCTGAAAGTTGGCAACTTATGCATAAAGATGCATCAGATGAGTTACCTCCACAACGTTGAGACGCGTAAAAACATGGTAGGTGTACTGTACTGTTTTATAGAAATCCCTACTGTAACTCACCTCACCTCACCTATTTGATAGAACCCAAAATGTTCTAATCAATTTGAAAAAAACGTAAATGTAATCTTTGTAACATTTAAATAAAAATAAACACAAATACATATTGGTGGATAAAAAAATAAACACAAGTTATTTCATTTAAACACTTAAAAAAGTTCAACAATAGCCTTAAATTATGTATTTTTTGGAGGGGTGGAAGGTATACCGGAATACAATGTCGTGCTTACTCTCTGAATACATTTTTGTTTAAAGAAGAAGAAAAATGGTTCACAACATGCACTGTGAAGTGTTGTGAGCTTGTAGATGGCCTATTTATGAACTTGTTATGACATTATTGGGGATGCCATGGTTGAAAGTGGTTTAGAAAGTGTCAAATTATGGCTGATATATTGGCCCTGACTGATATCTGTCGTGTCAATCTATCCTTTGAAATGCATCTATTTAGCGATTCATTTTCAGTATTTATGCTGTTGTTTGTACCAGTGGTTAACAGTTTAACCACTAAAGCATTATATCAAAATAGAGAAATGAGCCAATCTCGATCTATAGCTTTTTTATTTTATTTTTATTTTGTATTTATTTTTTGCCAATGACATGCCTACAATAGGTACAGCAGGTTGAAAGTGTGTACTAATTTTGCCATCATTTTACCAGATAGAAGGTTATCCAATGAGAAAATGTATGACTACTGGTACCAAACATGATCAAATGGGGGTCCACAGCCTAATACGATTCAATAGACCTTGCAGTAAGCCCCGCCCTCTCCCCAGTGTCCTGCCATGGGTAGGATACTTCCAGCCGGGCTCATTCATTCCAATGTAAATATCATGGACATTACCCATTAAATACTGGTTCATTTTTGGGAC
>OOFJ01133640.1:0-17355 GCA_900323375.1 Benthosema glaciale | reverse complement strand
TCTATAACTACTGTTTCCGTATCCGGTCTAAACCGGATCTCATATTATAATATGAGATCCGGTTTAGACCGGATACGGAAACAGTAGTTATAGTGTGTGCGAATTACCACCGGATACAGTAGGCGGGCTACGACGTGAATTAGACACAGGCCCTGGTTGTGTGTGCGGAGTGTACCAAACGCACGCAAGCGTTTGACGGCTGGCTTGACAGAGTGAATACACTATGTCAAGCAAGCCGTCAACTCAGCCAAGGAGCCAATGAGCGGGCTGTAAACCCGGGACAAATGACAGCCTGACCAATGAGCAGGCTGTAAAAAGCAAAGTCAAAAGACGACTTGTATGCTGGGTCTTCAACCCAGCAAAAATGTTCCAAGGCGTTTTGTATAATTTAAAACCCTTCTGTACATTTTATCCTCGGCCAACAATACGATAGTGAGTATGGAGTGATCTGTAACATTTGTCCATTCCATCAGATCTTTTAATTAAAGGTGTGATAAGTTAACAGGTCATCATGTGTTTTTTGGAGCATCTTTGTAAGGGTCTTGGTTCTCGGTCTTTCCCACACACTATCATCCTCATGTGAGTGAATATATACAGTATGTAATCACATGGACCCTTACGGGTCAGGATATCACAGTGCGTGACTGAAATGGACACTGGCAGCTTGTCAGCATGAGGGAGTGGGCGGTAATTATAGTCATGCAGGAGGAAAAGATGTTCTCCTGCAGAGATGTGCATGTGCGCGTCACACGCGCACGCACGCACACACACAGTTATTATACACTATGTGCACACACCCACACATGCTGCACTCGCACTGTCGCACACCCACACATGCGTCTCATGGCCCTGTTCCACATGCTGCTGATAATCGGTGCCTAATTAGAGGTGATGTCATCACAACACATAACGCGTCCGGCTGTCTCTTTGCAGCTGTGCGTGCGTGCTTGCGTGCACGTCACATGGTCCCTTAATTTCCACCTGCATGTTGACAATCACTAACCACATATCTCCATGTTTTAGCTGTTTTTACATTAATTAATGCCCTACCTCATCATCATACAAATTAAGGCCTTTGCAGTGTCACACATGCAGTGATCTACAAGCAATGCGACCCGATTAAGTATAGTAATAGTAGGCCTATATTTTGATGCCAAATACTATTACACTTTTACTAAATTATAAAACAGGACTTTTACTTGTAATTGCAATATATTGCTACTTTCGTAAAAGTACCGTAGCAATACCAGAAGGTGATGAAAAGCAACATGGATGGTGATTGTGTGTGTTTCTGTCTAAGATAAACTGTAGGTGGCTGTACTATATACGAGTGGGTTGAGAGAGGCCTTCTGGGAATCGGAAGGTCGTGTGGAAGTGTCCCTGAGCAAGGCACCAAGTACCACCGAGGCGCTCATACTGTATGAGCCATCTGTACAGCCATCTGCTGGGTCAATGCAGTAAAGTAACCTCCTCTCCCCTGGAGAACAGTAAACGCTCCCTTTCCATCCCAGTTGGATGATCTACACCTGAACTCATTAAAAAAAGCATCTCTCTGTAACCGCTGTACACAGTATAGTAGCTCAGTGTTCATGTGTTAATTTGGAACGCTGAGCAGGGCTGGAACTAAAATGTAGCCCTGGCATTTGCTTAATGCCTTGACCGGTTCCACTTCTGATGTGCAAACTAAATCACATTTCATTTCAGCATCAATTCATGAATTAACACGGTTAGCAAACCTCCCCTCTACTGCATTATAGTGGTGGTGCACACAGCCAGCTCTCACACAGCTGACACAGTCCAAGCACGTTGAAATGTAATGTTGTCACGGCTTGCCTATCAAATCCAGCAGCGTGGTTCTCAAACATTTTTCATGCCAAGGACCCGCAGCAGACTGTATGTCAGACAGTTCTACCACAAGACCTTTGCACCACTTTGCAGTTGTCTCCTGGTGCTTCTGAAGTGTTCAGAGTGTTCTGTGTACGCTCCTCTGTTTGCAGAGCATCCAAGGACACAGGTTGTGGTTTTTAACTTGAACTTACCTAGTAACCCAACACGTTGCATGCATGTAGATATGTTCATCCATTTTTGTGACCTGACACAGGAACTACACATGAAATAATACACCTTTTTTGTGATATAGATAGTCAGACAGACAAACAGAAGGCATTTAAAATCAATGAAAGTATAAAACTTAGAAGACTGAGAACATACTGCACTGAGTCACTGACCATGATACTGATGTCAGTATCCTGGTCAGTATCACGTCACAGGGCTGTGACAGGCCCTGTCACCACGATGTCAGTCCCTCTCTCAGCAGGCCCTTCTAAACAGCACTGTGTGATAGCGACGCCAAGTCTCACAGACATTGTGTGTGTGTGTGAGAGAGAGAGAGAGGGGAGGGGGGGTTGTTGATTTCACATTTCACATCCGTCAAAAGCCAAAAGATCAACTATAGAACAGAGTCCCCTCAGTCAACTAGTCCTCATGCTCAACAGACTAGCATTATTAAGACCCTTCTAACACTGCTAATATTACATAATTTCTCGACATGGTCCAACGCAAACGATGGCTTGATTTGGTAAACTGTCAGCTTGATAGACAGAGAGGCAAATGTAACCTTCCTCAGTGACACGGTCGACCTGCTTAACACAGCCAGCATTAGTGAACAGCCCTAACGTGTACTAGAAATACACAAATAAATAAATCGGCTTCATCATCATGCACCTGTAGCCCAACATGCCTTGCAGTGCGGCGACGATCATGTCACAGATCAACATATGGAATTAACTCTGTACTGGCCTTATATGGAGTGTACATTGTTTGATGAGGTCAGATCAACATATGTTACCGTTCGTGACTGGGGCTAAGTCTTTGGGGAAAGACTAACTGTTCAGGAGAGGAGAAAAACTGTTTTTCTTTTTTTAATCCAAAATAAGTTAAGAGCATAGACAGACTCTTCACATACTAGAGCATGTCTGAAATAAATGTCAGACCTGAAATCAACATGTAAATATTAAATAAATGCTTAAACATGTAGCTAGGTGTAATGTTAGAGTCCACAAAGGTGAACCTTTCAAGCCTGATTTCTCAACTACCTGTTTTCTGCAAGACATTACTCTAAGCTATATCTCCAAAACTGGTCAAACTGAACAACCAATATGTCAATTTGAAGCTATGGTTCCCTGCTTTCACGACATGATAAAATGAAAATAAAAAAAAATGTCAATGACTTAGCCTTGGTCAGAAGCGGACACATATGGAACGTCAGAACAGGAAGGACGGGTGGGGAAGGAATGTCAGAACAGGTCAGCTCCATATATGGAGATGTAAGGGTTTGAGGTTTGTGGTCAGGAGTTGCTGGCTGGCTCCATATATGCTGATATGGAGATCAGACTAAGGGTCTCCATGAAGTCACATGATGTCACGAGATGTCACGAGGCCTGACCATATATGGAGGCGTGGGTGACTAACTAACTAACGGACGGATGGACGGAGGAGAGATGCAGGTTATCATAGTAAATGAAGGTAAAACGTGAAACCAATTCATGGTTTTATTCAAGTTTATTGAACAAAATATCTTACAGTATCTTGGATATACATATATACACATCATCTGTTACATCTGTTTATAACACCACTGTTGAACTTCTTGACCTCTGCATTGACAGCGATCATAACACTGTGTCTCCTGTCATCGACGGATGCTTCCAGGAAAATATGAACACGTCATTGACTTCCAAACACGTTATACAAACCTCAATATAGAAAGCACAAAAAATAAGAATTTGTCATCTAAAAGTACTCTTAGGACAGGAAGTTTCTTCATACAAAAAACTTCCAAAACAAAACAAAAAAACTTTTACAATGTCTTCTGTTTTTGTCTTTTAGCGCTTAATAATATTAGCAGGTAATAAACATACCTGGAATTCCCTCATTTCTGTCTCTTGTTTTTTTTAAAGCCACAATCCGTAAGTTTGGTGTAACCTCTCTGAACGGAGAGAGTTCACCCACTTCACCGCAACAACCCCGGGATTCAAACCCGCGGGTCAGAAACACATCCGCTGCATGCTTGTTGAAGAGGGAATCCCTGCCCGCTTGTCCCAGGGGAGGAGCTACTGGCCTCATGAGCTTCAGGCAGGGCTACCAGACAGACACCATGGGTCCAAATGTCTCAACAGAAGACTCACCAGACGTTCCACCTCCGGAGAACCCCTGTGTGATCCGGTCTAGACCGGAAAGGAAAAAAAAATACTCTGGTTCCAGTAAAGTGGTTCCTTTTTTTTCGGTGTAGCTTTGTTTTGGTCCCCCCCTCTGTTTGCTTTAAGTCTCGCCAGTTGCTACAGGTTGGAATACAAGATGGATATATACTACCAAATTAACTATTCCAAGAAGTACTCGAAGAAACTTATCGGGTTCATACACCGCATCAGGGCTTTTGTTGGGTAGGCCCTACATTGATGATGCCCTTGATCGCGGGGAATTATTTTGGGTTATTCTGGTTCCGGAAGGTGATTTCCAGCCTGATGACTACAAACCAGTGACTACAAGATGGCGTAAGTTCTTTCCGTGCCCGACCGGATGAGAAACCCAAAAACGGTATGCCTCCCAGGTTAGTTATAGTGAATTAACATACTCTACCATACAGATTGAGTAAAATAACATTGTATTCAATTCATTCAAATAAGTTCCTGAATGTAGCTTCAACTCCCAAGTGCGAGCAAGTGGAACCAAATTTGGGTCCACAGCCTAAAGGTGTCGCTATTTCCCCTCCTGCTGGTTGCAGAAATCGTTTCATGCCATTAAACCCCAATGGGTATAGTTGACCGGACTTTACACTTGACTTTATTGGCTTAGTAAACACTGTCGTAGATCCTTGATGCTTTCAGTTGCTAGTTTCAAGTCTTCTTTCAATTATCATGATGATGCGTTTTTGTAAATTATGGTCCCATTAAAAATGTTGATAAAGAAGGTAATATGTTTCTAGGGCTTCTATTATTCAATAAGTGAAGACCCGGCCTCGCTAGCCCTTCCACCCAACAGTTCGTTTCGTTTCCAGTTCCGTTTCGGGGGCCGGAAATTCCAAGATGGTGGATTAGAATTTCGCTGAAATAGTGGCTTCAAAACGGGTCTGTAGAATCCAATGGGTGACATCACAGCTCCCTTTGTCCATCCCCCTTTTTTTTTTTCTTCCTCTTCTTTTTTTAACAGTCTATGTTACAGACCCAAAAGGGCAAATTTTTGGGGGGAGGTTTCCAGATTGCAGCTTTAAATGCTAGCGTTGCTCACACATGCTTCCACTAGGGGGGAATCACCAATAGGGACTTATTCTAGAACAAATAAAGTAGTGGCTTCTTCTTTCGCCCGGCGGGGAGACATGTGGACGTCTGCACTCTGCTCCGCTGCTGTCACCGCACCGCTATCAGCAGCAGCTTCTCAGATAACGTACACATCAGTCTTCTCCCCTTGAAGCCAATAGGTTCTCATTTTGCCTTTGCCCTGTAAAAACACAGAAATCAATAGGTTCATCAGTCTGTGTAGACCAAGTGTGGTGTGGAGGTTGGGAGGTGGGGGGAGGGATATTGAGATTATATCTCTCAAAGGCTGCCTGTCCTTTAATGAGCTCCAGGGACACCCCCAGGGGTCCTTGAGTTCATATTGCATTTGTTTTTTGTTTTGTTGTTATTTATTTGCACGATAAAAAACATTAACATTATGAAAATACACAGAAATAAGTGCAGATGAGAAAGGAACCCCACGTAGCGCTTACACAAGGTTCTCACCTTAAGTTATAAACATATTAATACCATTAGGACGACCACCAAGGTCCTTGACGAGCTTTAAAGGACAACTCTCACACTTAAAGATGTAAGTAAGCGTTAAATTGCTATATTCTGAACATCACTGATAGTTTTTCCAGAAACGGGTCACTCCAACATACCACTTTTATCTAATCTGGAGCTTAATTTTGATTAAAGATGGAGTGCCATGATTTTTGTACTTTTTCTGTTTTGCATGTGTCTATGGAGTTAACATTACCCTAATACACCCCCAGGTGTGGTTATAATATTCAAATGTCTTCCCTGTGTATTTTTGGTTTCTTCCTGAAAGCTGCAAGCCTTTGAGTCAAAAGGCCCAATCGAAATAACACCATTTTAGTGACATCACAACCCGTAACCCCTCCCAATATATCACACAAGAACAGCTGTGGGCGAGGCTTAGTTCAGGTGAAAACCATGCATACCTAATGAACTGGTGGGTGTGGCCACATAAAAACATAATTTTAACACTTTCTATACACCTTTTGAAATAAAGCTTCCTCCTACTATAATCATAGTACCTGATGATCATGTTTTAGGAGGGGAAAAAATCACGGCACTCCATCTTTAAGAAAATAAGATTTAACCTCCATGCAACATATTCGTGGGCCTCACCTTCATTTCTACATCTCCTCGTAGCTGGAGATCAAAGTAACCAAACTCGTCCAGAACTTCTTTGGTGGCTGATGACATGTGGATCCTTAAGGCTACAACACACACAGGGCCACAACAATGACTGGGTTAATACATTAAAAAGCACACACCAAGTCAACCTGGCTTTACTTTTGGACATTATAGGTTAAGGTTTTCAGAAATAAAGTAAAGAGTTCAAACAACAAGTGAAAATAGCCGATCTACAAGCTCACAACGCATTGCTAATTTCAAAGCACAACACAGAGTGCAAACAAACATAAAATGACTTGTATTTTAGTTCTACTGGATCTCTTCTCCACTAATCCATCTCTTAACACTTTAGTCTAGTTTTTATTTGTTGACCAAATTGTCAATATATTTAGTCTCAGTTTTAGTCATCATAGCTTAGTTTTTATTTCGTTTTCGTCAGTGAAAAAAAGGCAGTCGACAAACATGTTCCATCATAGTTTTAGTCGACGAAATCAACACTGTATGACAGTGTTGCTTCTTCCCAGCTGTAAGTTCTGTTCTTTTCAGCCAGTGAGAGCGTTGTGGTGCAATGGGAGACTTGGGGGTATAAAATGGAACCTTAAGGAAAATGCCAGCAGAGATCTGACACTGGAGGCCATTAGTGTTGTAATCCTAATAATTATGGCTGTGTCCAATCAATGGCAGCCGTGCAGAGTTGTCCTGCCTCAGATGGTTCACACTGCGCAGCGCGCCACTGGATAAGTGCTATCAATTATTTACCAATGGAGGCACAAGGCAGGAAGTGAGTTGTTGCTTAATCAATACACGTGATGAGTCACTCACAATATACAACCACCATGTCCCTAACACTAGTGCAAAATAACAATAATAACAACAACAATCATCATTGTCATAATTTCCCCACCTTGCTCAAGGCTAAAACGCTAAACAAGTAGCCCTTTGTTTTGTTTTGTTTGTTTGTAAAGTGACTTTGGGTACTAAGAAAAGCGCTGTATAAATTTGATGCATCATCATCTCATTCAGTCTTTAAACCGAGTGAACATGTATCAATTGAATAGTTGAAAACTCCATTTGTTTTGAATTGAACTGAACCTCCTCAGGCAACAAGCAAAAAGATTCATCTGTCTAGATTAAGTTTCTGTCAGCTGCAGAGGAAGCGAGTGGCAGCTGTTGAGTTTGACATAAGGCATGTTTCCATAAAGCCCAGTTTTTGCGCAAAACGGCTCTTGCGAATAGAATGCTGAATGGAAACACCGTCCTCAAAATGCGAATAAGAGGTCCTTTTTCGCAAAAACACTTTTGCGCTTGCAGGAGGTGGATTTTGGGGCTATTTCGAAAATGTGAATTGCGAAGTATGGATCCTCATTCCTCACCCTTTGATCTTTGATCATTTTGATATTTAGCCTATCTGGAGGATCGTGATCACTATACTGTATGGATGCCCGCTGGTCGATCGATCACACACACACACGCACGCACGCATGCACGCACGCACGGACTGAAGGACGGACGGACGGACGGTCACATAAGGATGTTTTCAAACTTATATTTATATTCTGCCTGGTCCCTGCATGCTATAGATCCATCCATGCGTGCTTCTATTCTTATATTCATTGCATAATAAGCAACCAGAAGTCCAGAACGATCCAATTGCGCAGCTGCCGACGGCGACGTGCGTCAACTAACTTGCGACATCACTTTACTGGCAAAATAGTGTCACCTACTGCTTATTTCATGAACTTATTTCATATGCCCATGAGTCGCATTTTATCACTGGTTGGAAACGAGGTAAATCCGCTTTAAAATTTTCGACATAAACGAACATACGCTCACTATTTTAGCAAAGGCTTGATGGAAACATAGCTATAGACAGCCAGTGTGGTGCCGCACTCTTTTCTTGGCAAACTCATATTAAAATGAATATCTGCTATTTAAATTCAAATGTTATCTTTCATTTGACAAATACTGTAAAGTAAACTGTGGCCTCGGTCAATTGGGGATATGGTACATACATTTTTCATCTCCACTGAATCAGAACAATAGCAGCAACAATACCCTATATTCGCTAATTTAATGATGAAAAAGCAAGGGTTTTGCAAATACCAAACAGCAACAACTCTTTTGCTATTGTCTGTACTGTGGATAATGTGTTTTCCCCCAACATAACAGGATGGCAGAATGTGACATTGTGGTGTATTCCCTGCTGTTGGGTATAAAAATCCAACCCCCCACAGAGAGCTACAGCGACATAGAAGCATAACAATGAAACGGATCTTTCTTGTTACTGGACACTCACCCTCTCCGTTTGACTCCATGCGAGACGCTGTGTTGACCGTGTCCCCAAACAGGCAATATCTGGGCATTTTCAGACCAACCACCCCGGCACAGACAGGACCTAGAAGAACCACGCATGAATGTCAGTTACAGTGTTGATTTCTGACAGCAAATTTTGATTTAGTTTTAGTCATACAGCCCTATTTTCGTCAGTACCCTTATCCCTTAACATATTAGCCTTTTAATTTTTATTTTTTACTATTTTGATTTTTCTTTTAAAATATACTGTAGTTCAAATTGCCGATCTACTCTAGCTCATGACCTGCCGATGTAGATCGGCTATTTGAAGTATTTTAAAAAGTTTTTGTCATAATTTTGTCATCTGAAAAGCTTTAGTCGAATAAAATGGGATCATATACTGTAGGTGCGATAGGGACAAATATGATTAGTTGATTACAATGATCCATCGCACATCTGCTGCGCGTCAAGTGTTTGAGGAAGAGCGTAAACACTGCACCGCTATGAACGCAAACAGTCTATGGGAAAAAAACCCTCTAATAAATAACTTTAGAATAAATGTGTCCCGCAGAGTGAGGCACAACTTCCTGCATTCGTCAACCCAGTCTAAACAGTTGCAACTCGGCTACTCCCTACTAGCTCTACGGTCCTCTGACTGTTTCATTTCGAGGACCCACGGTTTCACATACAATGAGCCACAAACCCCCTCTTTTATTACGGTATATAATGTTTTATATCTCGCACCCAAAATCTACAATGTAAAACCAGTGTTAAACCATTTTGACCTGAAAACGATGCTGAAAATGTCTTCTAAATACTGACAGTTTTCTGAAAAAAACATATTTCTATGTTAGTAGTTCTCAAATAATTAATCTCAAGAACCCCAAAAATTATATGTATTTGGCCGCCGACCCCCATCTGAAAACATGTTGTTCCAGAGACAACCCAGAAGCAAAGATTTGAGTTAAAAACTTTCACTCTGAAGGAATATATTCAAAGATCTCCACTACATTTTCACGTTTTTTCAAAAACAGCATTTTTTGGGCTATTTTTCAATAGCCCAAAATGGATTAATCTGAGTTATGGACCCCTAGCGGTCTTGCCTTTGTCGCTGGATTTCTCTTATGAGTTGACGTCAATTGTCAATCGCGTGTGTCTCATGCTCATTGCATGAGATAATTGGCATCTCTGGCATCCAGAGATGATCCCACTCTCCAATTTACAATAACGACCAGTCCCTAGCTATGAATCAATCAGCTGGGGACCTCCTGGAACTTGAGTAAATGTATTTAGTTACGTTTCCGCCCACATGAAGACTAGTAACGGTCCTACTCCTCCTACCTGTATGGATTCCTATCCGGAGGCGTAGCTGGTCGTTGGGTCTGTGTCGGATCTTGAATGTCTTCACCTGCTCTAACAAGGCCAGAGACATGCCAGCGATCTCTCTGGCGTGGAGCTTCCCGTTCCGCACCGGCAGCCCGGACACCACCATATACGCATCGCCAATGGTCTCCACCTAGTGGAACACAGACAAACAGCACTACAGTTGTAGTTCTCTGGGCCCGAGGACCCCCCAAATTGCAATATATTTGGCTGTGAATCCCCGACCCGCCCGTCTGAAAATGCTTTGTGTTTTCAAGATTTTTGTGTTTTCCACAATGTTCAAAAATGGCGGCTGTACAAGCTTGCGGCGCTGCACAAAGTGACATGCTGTGAGCTTGTATATCTGCTATTTTTGGCACCCCTCCAAGAAAAGAGGGAGTTCTGTTAGGACGTTATGCGCCAGTGACTTACCTTGTATACATCAAAGTTATCAATGATGGCGTCGAAACATGTGTAGAGGTCATTGAGCACTGTCACAACCTAGAGAGAGAGACACAGAGATAATGATTGATTGAATACTCTCTGTTCATTTTTAGAGATAAAGGCAGTGCGAGTACAGTTTTTACTTTGAAGTTGTATGTTCTTGTAAATCTGCCATCACACCATCATGACATCATACATTTATTATAATTACCACTTTTGAAATACAACCGGCAGATGCGGAAAACGTCTGTGAACGTCTTAGCGCGATTCCATTGATATCAAGCGATCATCATAAATCATCATAAAAATGTAGCTTTTTTTTTTGCCTATACTGCTTCCCGTAGCCTCTGTGATGTTGCGCGCGCAACACCACGCCGTTCATTTCCTTGTTTACGCTCAGAGGGAAAGCCTTGTATCTTCCCTCCTAGGGCGAGCAGCGCGTCGCTTCTGCAGCTCGGCACAGCGTGGCTTCGCTCCGCCTTTCTGACAGTAATACGCTACTCGGTTGGAATAAGAACGTCTGGGACGTTCTTTTTATATCAGGTACGTTCCGTTTTTTTTCTGGGTCGGCCGGATGGGGGTGCATTCAGAGTAAGCACCGTAGCTGATAAGGCACAAGCTTCTTCCATTTTCTTATCAAATCAAGGCACTAATTGTGTTAACAGTGTGGCTGTGGCTCAGGAGGTAGAGCAGGTCGTCCAATGATCCATGGGTCGCTGGTTTCAATCCCATTGTAAAGCGCTTTGAGCACTTGGAAAAGCGCTATAAAAATGCAATCCATTATTTATTTCGCACTCACTGTATTGAACATAGTATTTGTCCATAACTCTGAGAGTATACAAATGGAACCAAATGGGTGCATTTGGTTCCATTTGTACACTCTCAGAGTTATGGGCGTCCTTGAAAATAAAATGTTTGAGACATATCTGACAAAATCTGGAGACTGACATTCAGTAAAAACAACCCGGTGCTCGCTACTATAGTAAAACGTGTAAATGGTGCTCAGGGATTAAACAAAACAACGATCATGTCGGCAACTGCCAACATGTTTTGATCTTGGGAGGTCTTCATCAGGGCAAAAAGAAAGTAAAACAAGTAATTGAGACTAGAGTATGATCAAATAAAGAACATCATAATGGTGTGTGAAAACTAAATATAAAATTTCCACGGACGAGGCCAAGTCTTGACACACTTGTCCATGTACTAGTATTGTACACACACACATTGATGACCCTTCTACTGTGGGAGTCAAGCCGTGCCATGGCTCTGTACTAGATACTATTGGAGCTGTGAGCTATGGGTCCTGAGCCACCAGCCATGGCTTGGCTCACGCACTGTGAATTAGGCTCAACAAGACAACTGCATGGCTTCCATTCCATGTGGATGTTGGACTTCTCTACCAGGGCTTCTCCAACGTTTTCATGTCAAGGACCCCCGAATGAATGAATATGTATCTGGGCGCCGACCCACGTCGGAAAATATCTTCTGCTGTTTTGCACCACGACAATGATTTGACAGCTTTACTAGTTACTTTGTAGATTTTATTAGATGATTTATTATTACAAAACTTAACAAATTATGTCTTATTTTGCACTGTATTTCAAAAAACAAAAAACTAAGTCTAACTAGTGTCTGATTAAAACTCTTGCACGCCCACTGACTGTCCAAGGAGCATGCGTCCGCATTATGCTTTGCTGATTTGCACTCTGTCGCGTAACGGATATAGACGATCTACAAGCTCTCAACGCGTCGCACTACGACGTGTTGAGAGCTTGTAGATCGGCTATATGCGCTGTGCGACGCCGTCGAGCAACAAAGTATAAATATGGACATAACCTCTCAAGACTACTCATAGGCGAGAGACTCGCATGCATGTGTGTGTGTGTGTTGCTCTCCCACTGGAGCCGTGCCCAGCCAGGCTCAGTGACTCAATGCATTTGCATGAGCATAAAACAAAGAGGCAGATGGAAGACTGGGAACACATTATGACAAGATGTACTAACTAACATCTTTGAAGTGAATGTGGAGGCTTGTTACCGGCTTTTCTTTCTTTCTTTCTTTCTTTCTTTCTTTCTTTCTTTCTTTCTTTCTTTCTTTCTTTCTTTCTTTCTTTCTTTCTTTCTTTCTTTCTTTCTTTCGGGAATATGTTTCATTTTTTTTCCTTCCTGGCTTCCTTCGATTAATTGAGTATGAAGAACCCCAATGGAAACAAGCCAATGGGATTTCTTCGGCTTACTGTAAATCCTCTTTAGCAGACCTGGTATTGAACTGTACTTTGCTGTGCTATTTTTCTGCAAACTGTTAATAAAAGTATATCAATCGATCCTTTCTTCCTTCATGAGTTAGATGAGTGTACAGTATGTATCGACTGTGTGTCCATATTACTGTAACACAGACTGACTGGGATCAAAGAGAATGATGCAACGGTACATTCTGTGGTTTGCACGTTACATGACGAATCTGGACGAGTGCAGCAAACCACTGTACTGCAACTACTGTACAACAATATGAGAAGTAGAGTAGCATTCGTTTTCTTTATCGTCGTGATATATGAGACTATGAGATGCGATTTCTTTGGACATCATAAAGTGAAGTATTTTCTTGGTTTTAATCACTGAAGTAAAACCAATATGTGTGTTTTATTTATTTCGGTCCAGCCCTACTTCAGAAACTGCCCGCATGGTTGTGACATCACTGACAAAGACGTCTCACTGACATCTGGACAAAGCCCGCGACTTTGAACATCTTATTATATGAGTCCTTGAGGGGGTTTCCCGGAGGGGGGCGGACGGACTCACAAATCTTATACTGTATACTGTATGTCCCCCTGGCAGAGAATATTTTCATATGTTTGAGCACCACTACAGCATTATAAGGGATTCAAATGAGAAGAATGAGTGTCATGGTGTGACTCAGTACTGCGTCAAGCTCCCTCCCTGACTGTACCAACAGAACTATTTTGAGTAGTTTGAGCCGCCTCTCTCTCTGTGTGCGTGCGTGCGTGTGTGTGGGAAACTATGAGGCACACTGCTCTATACTGTAGGTAGAGATATCGTCTTATCTGTTTTTGTGTTAATAATAAATATGAATTCCTGAAAAACATACCGATTTAAATCCCACGTGTGTGTATAATGTTTTTCGACTAATGGCAAAGCTTCTAGGAAAGTCTCTGAATGCAGATTGTGGCCCCTAGATGTGTCACAGAGACTGAATATTTTTGGGAGCGATTTAAGTAAATAAAAATAAAATGTTGACATATTATTGCTTATAGCTACTGTAATTGTGTGACAACACAGTCTGTTCTGATTCTGAGCCGCCCGGGAGCACCAAAAATAAAAACATTGTAACTAACGAGAGTGTGTACAAATGACAGGTCCATTGGTTCCGTTTATATACACTCTGTCCTCTCAGAGCTAAATGAAAAAGGAGGATTTTCACACAGTGAAAAGAAAATCCACAGGAGCCGTCAGCAAGACGAGCAATTTACGCTGAGAGCCTTTCTGGCCATTAAATCATCTTGGTGTGTCTGTGTGTGTGCGTGCGTGTGTGTGTGTGCGTGTGTGTGTGCGTGTGTGTGTGTGTGTGTGTGTGTGTGTGTGTGTGTGTGTGTGTGTGTGTGTGTGTGTGTGTGGAGAGAGTGGCACACCGCGCCACACAGCTGACAGTCTCATAAGGAGGTTATCGACGCCGTCGGGCAGAAACCTCTCATCTCCATATTCCTATATTTATGTCACACGAATGAATCCGAATCCTGAAAGGTAACAGTAGCCTATTGGACATATGAGGTTTATTCCACCCGATAGAGACATTACCGTATATAAAAATGGGCTTCATACCCATTACTTGAAACGAGGCCTGATTACATAATCGACCCAATAGCAATTATTTGAGCTAATTGCAATGTCTTTGTGCGATAATTGTTAGAATGGCTTCCGTTCACCTGTTTAAAAACAGCTGGATGAAATGTTCCACGTTTCCATCATTATTTTCATTTCCACTGTGTACTCGTAACTGTCTGCAAAGTTTGCTAGGAGGATGTTTGATCACTTCGGTGCATTTCCATTGGGGTCCAGCTTCCATTCATACGAGGAAATCATCCAGAAGAGGCATATAACAAGTAAGACGCCTTAAGGGCGAGACGCAACCGCAGGGCGCGGGGAAATGACAGGGAAAATAACAGGCAAACATTACAGGCAAGAGTAACACTGTTACAGGCAGGCATTACAGGTAAGAGTAACAGCGTGACTCATGACACGACTGCTGCAGGTTTGCATTACAGGCAAAAGTAACACCAGGCAGCAGCGTTTATGTAATGTGTATAAACATAATCATCGACTGGCACGATCTTCAACAGCGCTGCCTGCTTCTAGTAACAGCAGCACTGTGTGGCCAGCGTACTTGTCACTCAAGATGGCCGCGAGGGTGTGTTTTTGGCGCAAGGGCCACGCCTCCATTCCCTTTACGGTGTAAGCAAGTGTCCAGGTACCCTCATGATTCCTTGAGGGGGTTCCAAATGATCCCTTATGGGTGTGTAACTCTGAGAGGGTACAAACCTATTCCATTTGTACAATCTCTGAGTCACGGGGGGTCCTTGAAATGACAAGATATGTATACTGAGAACCATTGAAAGTAAGGAAGAGGCCCTATTTCTTTCCACCATGTCTGCTGTGCCTGTGCATAGAGGCCATATTGCAGAGTGGTGAATGCCTGCATGGTTCCTTTGGGGAGCTACAGTACTAAGCGGTGAGGAGGACTGCAGTGGATAGTGACGACGGCCGACGTTACGTACCTGCAACGGCGTGCTCTCTGCCGACATGGACGTGAAGCCCACGATGTCGCTGAAGTAAATGGTGACGCTGTCAAACGCCTCCGCTTGCACCGTCTCCCCTCGCTTTAGCTGCTCCGCTACGGAGCTGTGTGAGCACAAAGGGACAAGGAGGATCAGTCAGGTCACACCAAACATGGAGAAGAAAATACTTTCTACTCTGACTCTGTACAACAAGGAATGAAGGAAGATGAAGATAATTGCCTAAAACCAACGACTCCCATTTTTATCTCTTGGACACCCAATCTATTCAATAAATTCCTCCTGTTATTTTAACTTGCGAGACTGTACACATTATAGGGTCACAATTAAGGTCCATTTGGTCTCTAAGTTACACAATCGTAACTCCTCAAGGACCCCTGGGGGTCCTTGGGCCCCAGGACCATGTTGAGAACCAAAGGCCGAAAATAAAAACAATATAGAAACACAGACCAAGTGAAGAACAAACAAACAAACAAAGTGAATGTGTTGACGCCACATTCACGAGTTGACCGACTTCAAAAGGCATTTCCTTATCTTTAGGAGAGGAATAATTACAATATATATATATATATAGAAGTTTATTTTGATAACGGATAGCCCCTTGAGATGTCGCATCTCGTATTCTAGGGGGTCAATATGACAATATGAGTGGCGGGTTCATTCAACAAGTGACAGAGTCTTGAGACAGCGCGTGAATGCGGCTTTTATCGTAGCACCAGTTATCTGTCATAGCACGAGTTATGGGTCATGACACCATGCAGTTATCTGGTGTAATTCACAGGTATGGAGTGTGTGTACTTCTCTCAGGCCCTTCTGTTAGCCAGGAAAGCTTTTAAGGCGGTTATACAAACAAATGGAGACACATTGCCAATACAAGCAGTAGTTAGACAGATGCCGTAAGAAGGCAAAGTGAGGCTTTCTGCCATTGGCATGTTATTAGAATTCCTAAAACCCCTGCCTCTCGTTTTGTTTCCTCCTCGCTCTTATTATAATGAGAAGTCTTCCTCTCACTTCGCCTTTCTTCCGTGCACAATGGGGGAAAACCGTTTATCTGCTCTGCAGGCGTGACGACAAGGGAAGGATTTGAGGTTTGTTCATCAACGTTGGGGGTTTGATGCCAGTGACACTGAGGAATTCTAATGTTGCCTGTCTTTCTATCTGTCAGAGTGTTCTTTCAATCGAGCAAATATTAATTGTGCAACCTGTTATATAAAAAAGAAGAAAGTAGTAAAGACACAATTGTCCAAGTTTAAGCAAATACTTTCCCAAGAAATTTTGAAATGGATATATATTTGTATGTTTGGGTTCCTTCCTTTTGGACCCCTCAATGTAAAAAGGTTCGGTACGCCCAGCTCATGAGTTCTCACGTCACGGCATAGGTGTACGAATGTAAGGTTATTGATATTACAATGTTGGCTTGATAAAGTCTGTCTCTAGTTGGCTCCATAATGTTTTGAATTTGCTAGAGGAGGTTTTCTTTCTGTGGCAGTATTTGGTAGAGGAGGTTTTCTTTCTGTGGTAGTATTTGGTAGAGGAGGTTTTTCTTACTGTGGCAGAATTTGCTAGAGGAGGTTTTCTTACTGTGGTAGTATTTGCTAGAGGAGGTTTTCTTACTGTGGTAGTATTTGCTAGAGGAGGTTTTCTTACTGTGGTAGTATTTGGTACAGGAGGTTTTTCTTACTGTGGTAGTATTTGGTACAGGAGGTTTCTCTTACTGTGGTAGTATTTGGTAGAGGAGGTAGAGGAGGTTTCTCTTACTGTGATAGTATTTGGTACAGGAGGTTCTCGGCCTTCTAGAGGAGGTTTCTCTTACTGTGGTAGTATTTGGTAGAGGTTTTTCTTACTGTGGTAGTATTTGGTACAGGAGGTTTCTCTTACTGTGGTAGTATTTGGTAGAGGAGGTTTCTCTTACTGTGGTAGTATTTGGTACAGGAGGTTTTTTCTTACTGTGGTAGTATTTGGTAGAGGTTTTTTCTTACTGTGGTAGTATTTGGTACAGGAGGTTTTTCT
>OOFJ01133639.1:0-12402 GCA_900323375.1 Benthosema glaciale | reverse complement strand
GCCATGGGGCACGGCCTACGCCAAGCCGCTGCTCTGCCAGCCCGTCATGCTGCAGTGGAGGAGAGACGTCATGGTGCACTTTGTGGTGCCAGGTGAGCTCACCGGGGAACACACACACACACACACACACACACACACACAGGAGCCATATGGATACTTTATCGTTGCTGCCCACAAATCTCACTTTTTTGTGTTGTTTTTTTTTGTAAATGAATGGCCTACACCAGTGGTTTTCAACCAGTTTCAGAGGTTCATTACATATTGGGCATTTGAGCCACGGAACCACCATTTGATGAGATTTAGCCTCTCACACCCAAGACTTATTATTTTGATAAGACGGTAATAACGATAGGCCCATCATGCTGTATTGATGTGGTACCATATAGGAGAGATAACAGTCAAACACTGATGAAAATAAATTACCCATCTTTCTAATTGTGTAGTCTTAGAATTAAGTCGTAAACATAATTGCAGATGTTTATATAATGTAACTCTTGAGAGTGTAAAATTAATCATGGGTGCATTTGGTTTCATTCTAAACTCAAGAGTTAAATATCTATAAGGGTCCTTATAGAACATTTTACATTTTAGATTTTTTTTCAATAAATATTTTTTGGTCATTTAGTTCTGCTGGATCTCTTCTCCACTAGTCCCTCCCTAACATTTTAGTCTATAGTTTTAGCCATCATAGCTAGGTTTTTATTCCGTTTTCATTCAGTTTCATCAGTGAAAAAAGGTAGTCCATGAACAAACATTGTTCGTCATAGCTTTAATCGACAAAGTCATCACTAACTTGTTGTGTGTGTGTGTGTGTGTGTGTGTGTGTGTTGTTGTCGTTGCTGCTGCTGCGTGCGTGCTGCAGTGAAGAACCAGGCTCGCTGGGTGCAGCAGTTCATCTCGGACATGGAGGACCTTCATCATCAGACCAAGGACGACAACTTCAGCATCATCATCGTCGACTTCGAGAGTGAAGACATGGACGTGGAGCAGGCGCTCAGGGAGAGCACGGTGCCCCGGTGCGTGCGTGCGTGCGTGCGCTCGCGCATGCATGACTGTGTTATATTAGGGACCACTATAGGGCGTGTCAGGGTGTCCAGGTCTTTAGCAGACAGCAGTAAACTACTTCTAACCAGAACGGTCCTCCTCATTCAACTGACTGGATGACCCATCTGACACACAAGAGCTTTACAACGCACCCCTGACCCACACACACACACACACACACACACCCCTCACACACACATTACACACACTAGAAAGGCAGGGGGACGCACGCTCTCCATGAGTAGTTAATGCTTTGCCAACCTGATTAATGTGTCCCCCTGCTGACAAGGAGCCCTATTGTATTGGGTCAGTGCTAATGGGAACATAAAGTGAAACAATAGCCACATGCACGTGCGTGCGTGCGTGCGTGCGTGCGTGCGAGACAGAGAGTGATGAGAAAACGAGAATGGTACTTTGGTGAAATGTTGTGTCATAAATCAGCCCTTATGATTTATGACAGAAGCACAGAAACACAGTAGCATGGCAAAATGTTGCCTGCCCCAGTGGCTACTGGGTAACGTAGTTTGTTCTTATGTAATGTATGTGTTTGTTTGGCAGATATGAGTATCTCAGGAGAGAGGGGAATTTTGAACGCTCAGCAGGACTACAGATCGGTGTGGACACTATTGAGGTATGACACACACACACACACAAACTCAAAACAAAACAAAACAACAATACAACACATTAAACATTAAAATATGGAAATAATAGGTGTCTGTCTGACAGCAACGATTCACTAAAGTGTGTGCGTGCGTGCGTGCGTGCGTGCGTGCGTGCATACGGTGTGTGGACGGAATGGGAATCTGTCAGTTCATTGTCAGTGCCGTTGTGGTAGGATGCCACAGCTGTCACTCATGTCAGAATGACTGTGGGGACTGATGGGATAGATGGAGGCGCGTTTGATGCCGAGCGGCCCACCAGACGACGTCTCAGCTTCTTTCAGAGCTCAATTCCCACCGGGCGCACGCAGACGTATACAAAACAACCACACACGCATGTGTGCGCGTTGCACACACACACAAACAGTGGCAATTCACACACCGCCGTTTTAGCACGCGCACACAGAAAATGATAACACAAACACATAAGCATTATGCAAACATGTCGACTGAAAACACACACACACGCGTGAACCTCACACAACCTCTTAAAGCCATGAGGTTCCCAGTTCGATCCCGGGCTCCCCCAGAGTTAGTGTCGAAATGTCCTTGAGCAAGATGCTGATGCTGAACCACTCATTTCTCCCGATGAGCAGGTTGGGGCCTTGCATGGTTTCCTCCACCTTCGGTGAACGTAATGCACAATCTATGTAAAGTGCCTTGGATAAAAGCGCTACAGTATATGAATGCACCGTTTGTGAATGTTTTGTTGTTGTGTCGTGCTGTGCAGGACAACCACAGCATCGTGTTCCTGTGTGACCTGCACATCCACTTCCCCTTCAACATCCTGGAGAGCATCAGGAAGCACTGCGTGGAGGGACGGCTGGCCTTCGCCCCCATCGTCATGAGGCTGGGCTGCGGCAGCTCCCCGCTGGAGCCTGACGGTAAGCAACGTGGTGGATGCAACGCATCTACAGAAATGTTTTCATGGACCCCCTTTCTGAAAATATTTGGTGCCAGGGACCCCTTTAATACAATGAATGTCTCTATCTATCTATACAGGTTACTGGGAGGTGAATGGCTTTGGTCTGTTTGGAATCTACAAGTCTGACTTCGACAAGATCGGAGGAATGAACACGGAGGAGTTCAAGGACCGCTGGGGCGGGGAGGACTGGGAGCTGCTGGACAGGTAAACCAATGGAACTGGATGGTTTATCACGCAGAGCTTGTGACGACGTGTGCTGGAAAACTGTGTGCTTTAGTTTTTGGAAGTCGTCTCTGTCGGGTGGAAACTTCATTGGCCCTCAATTTACAAAACAATCTGCTACAGCCACGATACGCACAAATGAATTCAGTATGACACGCTTGATGAATGGCACGTGAGATTAAGCGTACCTTTTAGTCCATTTATTTACACCTGGGTGTAAATTTACCCAGTGAATCGGGCCCATTATGTCCAAAACAGTTACTTTTCAGGATATATATTCTTTATTTTATTTTTTTTCTCCAAAAGTAGCTGATCAACAAACTCAAAACATGTCGCCTGACATTGTTTATATGTTTGTGCGATGCTGTGATATGTGTCAGGCTACAGAAAGGATTAGGACTCAAAAGCAGGCAGCAACCTTTCAAGTGTTTTATTAAAGTTAAAGGGGCAAGGCAGAGGCGTCGTCAACAGGGATAGCAGGGATAGCAGGGACCAGGGTTCCAGAAAGGCATAGGTTCCGATAGGGATAGGCAAACCGTAGTCAAAGTCCGGTCCAGGTCCAAACACAGTGGTGCTAGGTTAAACTGGGTTGATCTGCAGGCAGAGAACAATGGCAAGCTGCAGACAATAGCGACTTTAAGCAGTGACGGCTATGCCAGTCTGCTACGGCAACCGGACATGGATCTGTGCTCGATATATAAACCTGCTTGCCGTAGCAGCCCTTCCTACTACGGCAGATGATACACTTTCACGTTGTGTCTACTACGTCTGTTACGTCAAGACTAGGTGGAACCCGTCGCCGTTGGCTGCTTGCTTAACGACTTTGACAGCTACGGCGATTGCGTCATAGCCGGCGTAGTCCCGCATCGCGGAGCCGTTGTGAAAACAGCGGCTGCTTAAAGTCGCTAATGTCCAGACAGTGCTGCATATAATTATCTCTATGAATAAGATATTATCACAATGAACCATTTCACAATACACAATACAGTATTAAGGCATTCATATTTTAGTTTTCTTAATTATTTTTTTTAAAGAAAAGTTATGAAAAAAAAGAAGAAAGAAAAACATCTAAACAGATAGACCTTTATATTAATATTTCTAGTTCAATACATCGGAGGCCTAAAACGCTGTAATTTTTCCACTAACAGTAAGTATATTACAAACCTACATGACAGCCTCGGTCACGTGAACGATCTACATAATCCCTGCTGGTTGTCTCCTTGGTATGTGCCCATGTCCCCAGAGGGAGCTGTAACCTTGCTGCACATTGATGCATAGGTGCTGAAATGACAACCCCAGTGTGATACAGCGTTTGAACACTTTGCAGCCTGCAGTCTCTTGACAATGAAGCACGAAGCAGCACTTAATTAATCCACATCGTGGCCAGGGTTCTGTATGCTGTGTAGTAAAAATGTGGACATAAGCGCTACAGCCTGTATAATGTTCACACAGACTATAGTTTTATGGTTAATTGCGTAAAAGAAAGGTTTTCCCATCAAAATTTGTGCGTATACAGTTATTTATTTATTTTTCAAAAAACAGCAAAAATGGGTGATTGACATCTTTCCCGTGGCCAGTAGACTAGTAGCATTCTGTGCTACTATTTCCACCGCTAAATACCTGTTGACATGTGGGAATTCATGGTAATTTTCCCACTAAAGACCATTGGGAGTTCTTGGCTTCTTTTGTCCAGTGGGGAAAAGGATTAACTTGCACTTTGCCAGGCTGGCAATGACATGCTGTTTGTTTGCCTGCCAATGGCTGTGTAAGTAACTAAAGAGATGGCATCTGAAATATTATATTAATTTTGTATTCATTCTTAGGGCCCCAAATCACACCTTAGAAAGCACAAGTGTCTATTTCAAACACAAAGTGTTTTTTGACTGGGGGAGTCATATTTTGACGGCAGTATTTGCCTGTCATAATTTCACCCCCTCTCTATCTTAAGTATTGGACAGTATTAGGATGTTGATATTATTTTTTTATTCATCTTAAAGCCCTAATTACACCAAAGGGTCAAGACTGTTTTAGCGCATGTCCCTGCAGTGTGATATGTCTTGTTGCACGTTGACACGTGTTGACCCGCGTTGACCCAATCGATTCAACGCATGGAATTCAATGGACTATATCACACCAAAGGGTCATCATGCAACTCCTTGCAACCGTTTGGACCCAAGGAATTGAACAGTGACCCGTTGGTGTGAATAGGGCTTTAAGGCCCCAAATCACACCTTAGAAAGCACAAGTGTCTATTTCAACCACGAAGTGTTTTTTTGACTGGGGAGTCATATTTTGATGGCAGTACTGCCTGTCACAATTTCACCCCCCGCCCTATCTAAGTATTGGACAGTATTAGGATGTTGATATTCATTTTGTATTCATCCTTAGGGCCCCAAATCACACCTTAGAAAGCATGAGTGTCTATTCAAACACAAAGTGTTTTTTCCTGCTTTTTCAATATCAGGTGTCCTCTGCTGTTAACCAAAGCAAGAATACATGGTGCTCTACAGTACATCTTTAATGAATTTGTTCATGTCTGGACTGGATCCTGACAAGTACTTGAAACAAGTATGCATTAAATGTCTAGCGAAACGGGTTAGTCTGTTTTTCAATCTTTTACTGTAAGTATTATGTTTTACACAGTGCTCTCTCCAATTTTGGAAAAAGTGTTTTGAGCAAAAGAAGGTTAATTTTCTCTCCATAACAACTCCATAACAATGCACTGTAGCTTTCTCTGTTTTCCCTGTGCGTTGTAATATCTAATGTTCCGACCTTCTAAGCTTCCTTTTGGTTGAATACTTTCTGTGAAATCCCAAAACCATTAGGCCTTCCGAAGTTCCTATACATCTTTTCTCACTGTCTCCAGTTGTTTGCTGCTCTTTAGGGACATATCTCACAGATATGTGTTTATTATTAGCTTGTTTGTTAGCTTGTGTGTCTACTTTGTTAAAGCTCCCAGCATTTCTGGCTAATCAGCATTTCAGGAATAGATGGGTATGCTCCTAGATTACTATATCTGTCTCATGCAGTACTGTTAGTAAATTATACAGCAATCGAATAATTTCTTATTTCTACAATTTGTCAGAATGGAGCATATATATCACTTATTCTTACAAGCCTCATGGGCACTTTATCATCTGTCTATCTTATCTATCTATAAATGCACCAAGTCTCTGTCTGTGTAATGCACGTAACTCGAGAACCGTTAGCCCCACGCTAAATTCGACACACACATGCCCACTGCCCAGTGTCAAGTCAGTCAGACCCATGGTTACAGCCACAAAATGCCTCTGCCCGGGCTCTGGACAGGGACCCTGCCCGGGCTCCATATATGGAACTGGCCTGTTCTGACATCACAATGATGTTCTGACATCTGCATAAACTCCATATTTGGCCATGTCTGACAAAGAACTCTATATGGGCATAAAAGGGACACAGACATAATAACTGGGTGGGGCATGCATTTCCAACTATCATCTATTGTTCCAACTATCATCCTCAACAATGGCTTGTTGTCCTCAACAATGGCTTCCATCTGGCCAAAAAACATCACGTAGGGCTACTTTATAAAGTTTATTGGTGTTAAAAACATTCAATTTACCTCCCAAAGATATGAAACTACATTCACAAGTGTGTTTAAGGGCAGCATGTTTGAAAGTACCTTTTTTTATGCAAATACATTTGTTTCCTCATGATGCATTATGTCCTCTGGAGACGTTTCAATTATTATGAACAAGGATATTTTCATGGCCATACAGAATCTCAATTGCTTGATCAAGCGTCGCTTTGTGTTGCCACAGTTCATTACAGTTCTGCATAAGGAATATCATTGCTTTCACCAGGCTGGTTTATATAGGGAGAAGGACATTTCTTAGATATAGAAGCTGTTTCATCTAAACTTGAGGCATAATGCAGTTCAACCTTGACACTGATAAACAGAAACGTCAGTAATCACTGCTGGAAAAAGTGCCTGCTGAAGAATCTACCTTATTATTTTCAGTCATGAAATGAGTGGAGTGCCCTCGCTAACCAGCAATGTGTGGGAGAGGGTGTTGTTTCATGTTTTTCACAAGAGAATACAGTGGAAATGTCCTTAGCTAGTTAATGGCTGATTCAGATTCAGATACCTTTATTTGCCATTGTGTAAAACACATAGGAGTTTGCTTTGACATTGTGTGTGTTTCATATCCTTTTTTCACATAAACCAACACGAGACAACACAACACGATGTGCATATAAATAAATACTTCCTAGGGGGCGGGGGAGGGAGGGAAGCCAGACTCATTTAGCAGCCTGGCGGCTGAGGTGAAGAAGCTTTGTCTGTGACGGGCTTTCGTGGTCTTCAGCAGGCGCAACCTTCTCCCAGAAGGGAGCAAGGTGAGGAGACCGTGACCAGGGTGGGAGGGGTCGGCCATGATCTTTCTACCTCTCCTCAGTGCCCTAGAGTCGTGCAAGGACTTGAGGGAGGGTAGGGAGCGGCCAATCACCCTCTCTGCAGAGCGTATCACCTTCTGCATTTTTGCAATGTCCTTTGCCGCTGCAGCGGGGAACCAGGTGATAGCCTTTCTATTGATGTGGTTCCACTGGACCAGAGCAATATCAGATGCACAACAGACTCACACCTACTGTAGATTCTACAACAGGGGTCTTCAACAGTTTCTAGGCCAAGGACCCCTTTGACAGAGATACGAAGCAGGGACCCCCACTACATATATTGTATAAAATGTAGTTGCATAATGCAACTTGCATGTTGTGTTTTTGAGATGGCCTTCCATGAAACTTGAGAGGATTACAAAGCTAGCTCACCATACACAGTATAGTTGATTGTCTCATCAATGTCTGTTGACCATTGAGAGTAGCTTGGAAGTCATCCACAGGTTTTAGGATTTTAGGGATTTAACATTATTTTACACATTTATTTTGACCTGAGGTTTTACATTATGTTATCATTATGGGTGCGTTGCCTCCCTCCAAGTGACGTTTGAGTAGGTATTTGTCAATTTCACTTAGCAGCCATGTATACATACAGGTTTTCATATTTGTGGCAACCCCAATGGACAGAAGATAAGGCGCTTTCTGTGCTGTGCTATATAGAGGCACCAATTTGGGGTTGATTGGATCTCATAAAACATTTATATAAATGCCATATATCATGAACTTCATCATGATATATGGCATTTATATATATAGTTTTACTGGGATGGCTAGACTGGGGAGACATGAACAACATGTGTGTGAGAGAGCACAGCTTCCACCAGCCTCGTCTACACTAAAGTCAATCAATTGCCATTTACTGTACAGTAATATTAGCTTATATTTTGGGGACATGAACGTCATGGTGGTGCCTTTCCTTGTGCACTGCATAGAAAATCGTTAGAAGCATAGAATAGAACATTCAAATTGTGGCATGTACGAGCGTGCATATATGCATGAGACGAGCACAAAGCTGGCAGGCATGTGTTCCTATGTACCTGCTTGCTGTCTCACTGAAAATGTATGAGCAGTGTAGGCACCAGTTGTTTGAAGTTTGTTTGACATAAACCATTAGTGATTTTGCTTCACCATGACATAAGACTCAGTAAGTAGTAGAGAAAATTGATTGCATACAGAGGTCAAGTAGTACAAGAGTAAACTTCTGGTTGGATGACTTCAAAATAAGAGTAACATAGGCATTAATCTATAAATATAAAGAAGGCTCCCGACATGTCAGCCTGGCAGAGTCTACACATTCTGTATAAATTCTTGCCTCCGTTAACTGGGTAGAAGAAAAACACCTTTTTCAATGGAGGGGACTTTAAATAACTTCTCCCTCTAATCCTACCTGAAAGAAACCTGAACTCCAGAAGACACCATGCAGTTCACAGGGCTTTTGGGACCCCATGCAATAACAGCAGATCAATGCTGGGGGCAACCCCATTAAATGCTTCTATGAGTCCCAAAGGATGCGGAGAAATAATGAAAATATTGATCTTGCGTTGGCTTTTTTAAAATATGATTCTTTCATTTTGGGCTTTTTCTTCATACGTGAGCGTTGTGCATGCAGACACACACACACGCACGCACGCACGCACGCACCACGCACGCACGCACCACACACCACACACACACACACACACACACTACACAATAGAATGCAATGCATATACCGGTAGGCTATAAACATGAAGGTGTCAAAACAAAAAAGATTCATCCTGATTCCTTATTGGCTTGTAAAACGAGTTCGAACTTTCACTCCACTGCCCTCGCTAGACCAGCGCATGAACTGAATGGAGAAACCATGGGGTGTGGCCTTTAACTGCTGGCTATTCTTTGAGACACACATGCGGGTATTTCAGGGCTTGGCTGAAAAAAACAACACATTTTCTACCATTGGAATTGTATTATATCGTAACATCGCCAGGCACTTCTTCAAGTTCTCACCTGACTGTTTCACCAGGAGGGCACAACAGTGCATGATGTGCATCACCCAATTTCCCAGTTCCACTCCCTGCTGAACAGACACCCAACCAACCTGTAAGAGTTTTTTTAAGATCTCCCTCCCCACACTGGCTTCCCGCCAGAAAACACGGCCAATTGTGTTTGTTTGTTGGTTGGTGGTCACACTGGGCAGGAACTTATCCCCCTAACACAGCTGTAACTAATGGATCCAGTGGCAGCTAATCAGGTGTACTCTAGTTTTATGAGTCTGGGACCAGTGCCACAGCAGCTCTGAAAAGGTCTTGCTTCATCACCAGCCGGGCTTACAGCTTATTCTCAATGTCAGGCAAAGTGTATACTTCTCTGCTCTCGACTGAGTTGGCTCTATCAATCTACTGTACGCCACTGACTTTAGATTCCCTCATACTGTATGGTTGGCAAAAAACTAAATTTAGCCTAAATTTAAAACGTATAAAATGGGGTTACATCAATTTGACACTGATTATTTTAATCTCCAGGGGTTAGGTTGGAATATATCTTTAGAATGAAATAAACGTTACTGATGTGCCTATTGATTACAGCTAATTAGTAATTACATGTGAGCTAGTCCTTTGCCAATGTGTTCATTGGGTATAATGTGTAGTCTAATCTATATTTCTTCACTCTACTGTCCCTCTAGCTTGCACAGTTGTATTGATGATGGATTCCGGTACTTTAAGTTGAAAACAATCTATAGGCAGTACATATTATTCTCCAAACTGTATGATGCTGCATTATCAGTATTTGTCATAAAGAATTGTCATCTATGAGACTATGACCAAGAAATGTAGCAAAAATATCAGCATAACACACTGAGTGAGGCTGACAGTATAGCTGACTGATAGTCCAATACTAGATAGTTCATTCCAGAGCCAGCAACATTTTATTTTCATTATTGTTTTCCATAGAGGCTCACATGTTATCTGATTGTGGTGTAATCATATGTAAGATGACAACCAGGGCAGGGATAGTACTATACAGCAGCACTACAGCATGTTAGCACTGTTCTTGGGTCTTTATGTTATTGGTATTGCTACAGTATTTCATGAAAGACCGATTTACATCTACTAGTTTCCCAGGGAGCAAATAAAGCACACCACTATTAAAATTGTTTTGTTTTTCTTCTTACAAATTATTTGATCGGCCCAAAACATTGTATTTATTGTCATGATTTGTCACGATCCGAGTTGGCTTTGTCTGTTTTTAATTAAATACTTTTTGAAATGTCTATGGGAAAAATGAATTGGGACTTATTTCCTGGGCCAGACGTCGTCATGAAAGGGGACAGGACTGCGACGCTCTATGGGCCTGGCCTCAATATATAGTTCAGGGTTGTTGATAATTATGTGTTATGTGTTAAACAACTGTTAAGCTGTGTTAAACGATTCAAAATTGTACACCTCCCTGTTAGATTCCAGTTTAAAAATTAAAATAAATGAATTGCTAATTGAGGTGTAGCCAATGATGTTGAATCGTACTAATTATCTATAGTAAGCACAAATGTTTGCTGTTAGAAGTACATTTACCTGTTAGGATAGTGTGTGCGTGCGTGCGTGCGTGCGTGGGTGCGTGCGTGCGTGTGCATGCGTGCGTGTGTGCGTGCGTGCATGAGGCGATCAGCAGTATCTTGATGAAAGGGCCCTTATTGAGGTGAATTGTTCTTCCATTGTGTCAGCATTATGACAGCCACAGCCCTGGGCTGAGCTGGTAATGTGACCCAGTACGGTAGTTTCTGAAAGACAAGAAGAGAGAATAGGGCAAGGGGGCTGGAGGAAAGTAATTAGGAGAGGTGAAGAGTTGAAGGGATGGAAGAAGAAAGGTGTGTATATTTGTGTTGGAGGGTTAACGATAGCTGGACCTTTGCCATTTCAGTGACCTTCCCCAGTCAGTAAGTAGAAGCAATTTCCCACTGCCCACGAGTGAAATCAAAATATTGATTATCCCGCATATAATGTGTTGTGGAACATTTGAAATCATGACTTGACGACATTATGTGGTAACTGGCAAATGGACTTTTATAGCGGTTTCAAAATTAAATGCACATTCTCCCATTCACACTTCGTTACACATTATGCGTGCTACAATGTGGGGTTCACAGGGTTTTTTTCACTGCGGTTCTCTTTTGACATGACATTCACCAGTTAATAAAAAATACGTAGGCCTGCTTCACTCCGCCTTACACTGTTGCTCTCTGTCTTTCACATAGGCTTACACATGCAGATCATATTTCGTAGCTTTGACAGTGCTCCTGTATCTTTTAAGAAAATTGACAGTTTGTGACGTTCCCGTCTTACTCACAGGAGCAGGGAGCAGAGGAAAGGTTGTCTGCTTCTTCCTCTCTCCTACTCAAGTCTTTTCTCTTCATGTCTAGAGTCTAACCTATTCTCTCTGTCTTGAATTATTTGTTTTGCAATTTCACAGCTGGCTGACATTTACACTCTCCCATAGAGAGCAGGCATCATTTGTTTATAATCAGACTAATGCTCTCTTTCTTGCTTCCAGGGCAGCTGGAAATTGCACCACCAACCCAAGCACAGTTAAGATATGGTGAGAGTGCTTTTATTCTGTCTTTTGTTTTTGTAAAGCATCGTTGAGTAGACATAGGGCGCGATCGTTGTCGCAACTTTCTAGATGCGCTGTCAGGGCATCTAGCCTAAGGGAGCGGGCGTGTCCCCGTTAAGATTGTTATTTTGGTGACCATTCTAAATCCCTTAAACACCTCCGCGACCCGTTACATTATGCATAGGTGTGGTTTGGGCGTTTCAGCAATTCCACCAATCTCTGTGGCACATCCCATTGCCTTTAAGAGACCCCTTATCTATGCCCGTTATGCCAAGCGTTATATTGTTTCAGCCTTACCCGAGACCCGCTGCAGCCTGGTGTTGCGCCTTTTTTTTTAATCATGGCGCATGGAGCTCCAAGAGCACGTCTTTTGTTTTAACCATATAACGGTGAGTTTACGTCCGTTTTTCACAATTCAAAGTGCTGCGTGATCACCAAATATCGATCTTTAATTTGCAATTACTTACAGGCGTGTAGGTTCTCTCTATGAATCGTTATCAAGCCAAACGTAAGGTAATTGCAAATTAAAGA
>OOFJ01133636.1:2610-13095 GCA_900323375.1 Benthosema glaciale | reverse complement strand
GTATAGTATATTTTATACCCTTTGTTTTGCGGTTCCTATTAGATTTTACAGTAGGTAAAAAGCGGACCCTGCAGCACCACCTTGCAGCTCAGGTGGCTGCGGAACCATTTCGGCTCAGGAATCCCCCACCCCTGAATGAAGTGTTTGGTGCTGGGAGTCTGGTGCAACGCACAGGTCCTGTGCCTGGTGAGAGCAGGAGTGGACCTGGTGAGACGTAGGAGGGGCCCGGACAGGAGTCAACCCACAGAGCCTATTCCTTCCATGCGCCAGATTCCGGTTCTCCCAGTCCCGGCAGAGTAGTTCTGGAGTAGTTCCAACCGATTTTGTGGCCTTGGTCTTGCCCTAATCAGCCTAATGGGACTGATCGAGGGTAGCTACTGGGACGTAAGTCGGGACTTGATCAACCCTGGCTGGGTCGCCTGAGTGAGGGGTATGATGTTCGACAGACCCGAAACCCCGTTGACCTCAGGATACATCACTGAGGATACGTCCCAGTTGCATCCGTGCAATGTATCTTTAGTTATAGTTAGTTAGGCTTAAATTAGGTATGCTATTTTTCATTTGTTTGTTTATTTGTTTTATTTATTTACCACGTATTTGGATGTGGGACTAAGGATGGAAATTGGCTTCTGGCTAAATTTGGCATATTAGCATGAAATCATCGTGTATTGATTGAAATTGAATTAATATGCACTGTCCTGAAAATAAATAAATCAAATAATGTAAATATTGAAACAAAAGTAAATATTTAAACAAAGGGGAGGGGGAGAAATGCATGTGTGTTTTCTCTGCCGTCCGCCCACTGATCTTTGCCCTTGCACCAGCAGTCCAACACAGCAACTCCAGCAACAACTCCTGCAGTCATAAAGAAGGAAATGGCAGCTTTTTCTGACATTATGTTCATAATGCATAATGTGTTAATGTGGATGGATGCCAGAAGTCTAGTTGTATTTCTGTGCGTGTTTTTGCTTGTTGTTGATCTTCTGAAGAACAGAGTTCCAAAAGACTTTCCACCTGGACCATGGGCTCTTCCCGTTATTGGTGATGTTCATCGCCTTGACACTGCCAAATTACACCTGCAGTTCGCCCAGGTAGGCCTACTTCATTAACATATTACACCTGCAGTTCGCCCAGGTAGGCCTACTTCATTAACATATACATTACACCTGCAGTTCGCCCAGGTAGGCCTACTTCATTAACATATACAAATTACACCTGCAGTTCGCCCAGGTAGGCCTACTTCATTAACATATACATTACACCTGCAGTTCGCCCAGGTAGGCCTACTTCATTAACATATACATTACACCTGCAGTTCGCCCAGGTAGGCCTACTTCATTAACATATACAAAACTCTTACACCTGCAGTTCGCCCAGGTAGGCCTACTTCATTAACAAATACAAAACTCGCTTTCTCAAAGTGCCTGTAAATATAAACTGTGACCAAATCAGCTGTGAAAGTCTACCAAAGTTTTTTAAAATACGTTTTGATAGCCTGCCCTACAGGGTTAATGGCAGCCTATGCAGTAGGGTGGGGGTTAAATTAGATATACTGTATATTAAGTGTGTATTAACTGCAGAATGGCCAAATGTATTAGCCTACTAGTACAGATTGCATAATATATATTTTTTCCAGCTTCTTCTTTTCTTTTCTTTTCTTTTCTTTTCTTTTCTTTTCTTTTCTTTTCTTTTCTTTTCTTTTCTTTTCTTTTCTTTTCTTTTCTGTTATTTCTCTTTCTCTTATTTTTACATAACCGTACTTGTGATATTGACTGTGGCTAAAGGGTTCTAAAGATAAGCTGTCCTGTTTCTCCAGGGCACCTCTAGCCATAACCTTGTTGTGATAGGCATATCCTATACTGCTTGTAGTGTGAAAGCAGCTGCCCTGTCATGTTTTATAAACACCCGTTGAAAGGTCACAATTTGGATTTTCCCTCTCAGTTTGCAGAGAAATATGGGAATGTTTTCAGCCTTCGAATGTTTGGTGCAAGGATTGTGATCGTCAATGGTCACAAGCTTGTGAAAGAAGCCTTGATCCAGAAAGGCGAAGACTATGTGGATCGACCTTCAATACCGTTGTTTCATGACATGGTAGGGAATAAAGGTAGGCCAGTACCTTTTTGTCTGGCTTTCAGACATGACACCATGTGGCAGCCAAGTCTATGGACTTTTAATGTTTGAAAAAACTAAAGAAAAACTAGACTCCATTTGTGACATTCCTGTAGAAGCCAAGTCTAGACTATGGACTTTTAATGGTTGGGGGGGAAAAGCCACAGTGGACGCCTCTCACTTCACATGAGTGTGGCTTTTTAATTAATCTTCTTCCCACTTACAGCACCCTTTTCTTTTAGTAAACACTGCTTAAAGTAACTGTGTTTCCATGTGCCAGCATGGAGTTAACTGTACAGGAGCTGTCCATCTTGGCACACAGACTGTAACACCTGAATGAAACACACCCACATTTAATGTTAGGCACTGAAGTCTCACGTCAATATCAGTAGAGGGTGCTAAGTCCACAGTTTCATGATAATAATAGTGCTAGAAATTAAAGACATGACATGATGTAATAGGAGGACAGTGTACCATCCTACTCTCCTGTCCCCTGACTGTCTTTAACTTTTGTTTTACCAACAGGATTGCTGTTATCAAATGGCAAGCAATGGAAGCAACAGAGGAGATTTGCTCTACATACACTCAGAAACTTTGGTCTTGGAAAGAAGAGCCTTGAGCCTTCCATCCAGCTCGAGTGCCACTATCTAAATGAGGCTTTTGACAATCAGCAAGGTACAGTAGTTAAGGTTAAGTAGTTAAAGTTAAAGAAGTTTACCTAGGGATAAAGGATGACGAAAAAAGTTGATTTGTAACCCAAGAAAACCTATGTCTTGTTTCCATTCTGTACTGGCCAAGTAGCCATATATGGAGCATGTCTTGAGTGTACAGGGTTTGATGAGGTCAGATCAACATACTGTGGATTGTCAGAACAGGTCAGCTCCATATATGGAGAGTGGCAGCAGGGGCAGTGTTTTTTTCAGGCCTGTTGAGAACTCTATTTTTTGCCGGGATTAATATTGATGACATGTCACATGATGTCACAAGGCATGACCATATATGGAGGTGTGGGGTGGGTGACGGGCGGATGGACAGACAGAAAGACAGACTGACTGACTGACGGGATATGCACTTTTTCATAGTAAATTATTTTTCAGGTGAACCCTTCAGTCCCCAACTACTGTTGTACAATGCTGTATCCAACATTGTCTGCTGCTTGGTGTTTGGGCAACGCTTTGAGTATGATGATGAGCAGTACCAATGTATTCTTCAGGACTTCAACGAGATAATACTTTTAGAAGCAGGGACATGGGCACAGGTGAGCCAGTTATCTTCTCTTGTTCAATGCCAGAAGAGTAGGTGGCCATATAACCATAGCCTTTGGCGGTTGTCTTTTTCTATGGTTCCAGTCAAAGTAACTAGCTAAATAAAAACTTGTTTTAAATAGGTTTCTTTTAAAATGTCATGTTCCAAAATCACGATTGAAGCAAAAAAGAAACAGTAGATTGTTGATCATGTACGTTTGTATTCTGTAGGTTTACAACATGATACCTTGGCTGAAGTGGCTGCCTGGGCCTCACCAGAGGATATTTATGCTGACAAAGAAAGTTGTTGACTTTGTTAGAAGTAAGGTCCAAGAACACAAGGAAGACTATGACCCTTCAGTGGTCAGGGACTATATTGACTGCTTCATTTCAGAAGTGGAGAAGGTATGTGTGTAGTCAGTGTGCACTCAATCTGGTGTCCCTATTTTGAGCATGCCATTATAGCCAAAAAAGTAAAAAAAATCTTCATTTGCTTAAAATTGTGAAAATAGCAGATATACTAGCTCACAGCGTGCTACGGTGCGAAGTATTGTGAGCTTTTAAATGTCTATTTTTGCAACTTTTGCATGGCACTAAACTTGTATAATTATTATCATGAAGTGACAGTTAATGTTGACCGTGCACTGATTCTGTGTCGTTATGTTTCCTTGGTATAGAACGAAGACCCAGATGTTGGATTTGATCTGGAGAATTTGTGTTTTTGCACCTTTGACCTGTTTGGAGCTGGAACTGAAACCACTTCCACTACTCTACACTGGGGACTGTTGTATATGGTCTATTACCCTCACATACAAGGCAAGGTGTTTCTGTGTGTGTGTTGTCACTATAGCATGAATGTCTTTTCATTGTAAGAGTTAAGTATACCATAATCTTATTGTTATTCTTGGTGTAGATTCATGTGGATTTTATTCAGCTTTTTTGCTACGCCCGTAATATTATATATTGAATGATTTGTGTTGATCACTGTAATTTGATGCACCCTGTCATTGGATGTAATCTGAAAGAGACACACTGCTAAGCATTGTTTTCATTTTTATTAAACAGAGAAGGTCCAGGCTGAAATAGATGCTGTTGCCGCATCCAGGGAACCCTCTTTGTCGGACAGGGAAAACATGCCTTACACTGAAGCGGTCCTCAATGAGATCCAGAGATTTGGAAACATCGTGCCTCTTAATATACCCCGTGTAGCCAACAAGGACACACCGCTGGGGAGGTATACCATCCCAAAGGTGTGGGGAAATTGCTGTCCATAATTATGGCTTTCAACACATTTTCAATTTGTTTAACATCACAAGTGTGTGTGTGTGTGTGGTGTGTGGTGTGTGGGTGTGTGTGTGTGTGTGCAGTAGCTAGCGTAGCTCCTCCTGCAAGGAGGAGGGTGGGGTCCTTTCACATCATGGAATACTCACTTACCATATTCTATGTTGCTTAATATGAACGCCCCTCTGCGATTTGGAAAATAGCCCATTCCGCATTGCTCTGCTCATAAATCCACGTGAGGCCAAGTGAGGCCCTCCCTGCATTTTTCATATCCCATCCTGATTGGCGAATTCCGAACTAACTAGAGAGAGAGAGAGAGAGAGAGAGAGAGAGAGAGAGAAGACTTTATATGACTGTTAATTAGCCTACATGATGAAAAGTGATCATTCATGATAATCTGGCAAAATGTATGTGTGATGTCGTTTTCTGATGATCTTGTTCAGGGCACCATGATCATTCCTACACTGAGCTCAGTCCTACACGATGAGTCTGAGTGGGAGACTCCCCACACTTTCAATCCTCAACACTTCCTTGACCAAGAAGGCAAATTTAGGAAGAGGGAGGCTTTCATTCCATTCTCAGCAGGTAAATAGTTTCCACCCCCAGTTAACTACCATTCTTTCTGCACATTTTTAGATTTTTTATATGGTATTTATGTATTTAGTTAGTTATTATTTATTTGTCTTCTCATCTGATTTGATTGGCTGCGCATGGAATTAATGTATAATGATAAGAGCGCCCCGCACTTCACACTAGTGTGATTTTTAATGTTTGCTTAACAAACAGCACCCCAAAAAACATGACCCCAGCCAAATCTATGGACTTTTAATGTTTGTTTAGAGTATGATGTTTGTTTAGATGCTCCCCTCTCTTCACACACGTGTGATTTTTCCTTTCTATGGTGGTCAGTGAGTTTTTCCATTTTGCCTTAATGTGTTTTATAGTCTATATGGTAGATAAAGTAAATGAAGGAACCATGCATGTCACAATGATTCACTCTGGACAAAATGAGATCTTTTAAGATTATGTGGTGAATGTAACTGTATATTGCTCCTTTGCAGGTAAGCGTGTGTGTCTAGGAGAACAGTTGGCCAGGATGGAGCTGTTCCTCTTCTTTACCTCCGTCCTTCAGAGGTTCTCCTTATGTGCTCCAGCTGGAGAGGAGCCAAGTCTAGACTTCAATTTGGGAGGCACTCGCTGTCCCAAGCCCTATCGCCTCTGTGCCGTACCACGATAATCAGCTCGCTGTCCCAAGCTCTATCGCCTCTGTGCCGTACCACGATAATCAACTCGCTGTCCCAAGCTCTATCGCCTCTGTGCCGTACCACGATAATCAACTCGCTGTCCCAAGCTCTATCGCCTCTGTGCCGTACCACGATAATCAACTCGCTGTCCCAAGCTCTATCGCCTCTGTGCCATACCACGATAGAAGAAACCAAAATACACAGGAAAGACATATTTGAATATTATAATCACTGCGCTCCATCTTCAAACAAAACACACAATTATGACAATTTGACTTGATGGTGTCAAGTCAGTGCTTGCATAATATATCACCCTACTATTTTATGATGGGGAATTAGTCCTTCGCTAAGTCCCACCCAAGCCCGTTTTTGGCCAATGCTACGTTAGCGACAGTTGCTAAGCAAGGAGAATGGTCACGCTTTCTCGCCTGCAGTTCACCAGGCCTCTGTGCCGTACCACGATAATCAGCTCGCTGTCCCAAGCTCTATCGCCTCTGTGCCGTACCACGATAATCAGCTCGCTGTCCCAAGCTCTATCGCCTCTGTGCCATACCACGATAACCCACTTGCTGTCCCAAGCTGGGGACCCTCGATACCAATGGGGGCCAACAGGACGTTTGCGCAGACTCCAGAACCAGAATCAATTCCAGGCTGTGTTTTATTTTATTCATTTTTTATATATATATATTTTAAATCTACTGTATATGACACACTCATCTTAAAAGATGAGTTCCGTGATAGTACACACACACACACACACACACACACACACACACACACACACACACACACACACACACACACACACACACACACACACACACACACTGGTGAAAACCAGGTATGGGGACATCACATTTGTCATATTGTTCCTAATCTAGCACTGTGACTGTGAACTTTTCCCAAAGACTAGACTTGTATTTTTCTCTCTCTTACTGTATGAGAGAGATCCGATTGTTATCTTAACAAGCTATTCTTATACTGTTCTTACTGGCGGTTTTCCCCTTAAAAACTTTGAACTTAGGATGGAAAGTCAACAATAAATCGAATGTCTTGTGAGATTAAAGCCTAGTTTGTTCCCAGGCACAATAAACACTAGTCTAGGATCCTGAACAGAAGCTCAGGCACAATAAACACTAGTCTAGGATCCTGAACAGAAGCTCATGCTGTCTGTCTCGTTTATCCAACATGCCTTGAAATGTGATTGTGAAATGTTGCAAGCTATAATTTTTTATTGATTGATTGAATACTTTATTAACAGTATACAGAAAAAAAAGCAAAGTATAGTACAGTTCAATACAAGGTCTCCTAATAGCATTTAAACCCAAAAAAGCATATTGCTTGTTTCCATTGCGGTTCTTCATACTCAATTCATCAAAACACTTAATGACAAACAAATATACAATACTATGCCAAAACATGATGATGGGGATTGTGGACGGTGTCTTTGTGGTGTAGTGCAAAGGGTTCTCGGCTGGGGACCTTCGGCTGGGGACCCCCAGAAATGCTTTGGCCATGTTTCGCCAAACATCGCCTTAATGTTATAGTACCATGAGATGCATGCATAGTCCTTGAATAGGCTTTATGCTATTCAGTTCTATTCTAGCATGCTAGTTACTAAATGACTAAATGTGTTAATTATATTATACATTATATTATTTTGTTATATTTATTTATACAGCACAGAAACAGCACCCATGGTGTTCGATGCCACGCCTGTTTGATGTGGATGAACCTTACAGTCTATGGGATGAACTAGCATCTTTCCAAGTAGTTATGGTCATAATTCTGTAGAAATTAACATGTTCTCAATTGTGGACAAAGTAAATACTCAAGTAGACCTTGTAGTGCCTAAAAGTCCTATACTATTGGCACCACTCGTTGCTGACGGCCAGGTGGAAGTTCTTATGTGTCGTGTGCCAGTACAAACTGATGTCCCAAACGTGTCTGTTGACTGTGTTGAGTTTAACTTTGCTTTATTCTCTACAGTCATGTCCCTATACAACATACAGATAAAGAAACAAACAAACACAGGGAACCAGCCCTCCTGAACACAGTGGAAAACTGTTGGCCTCTGCTGTCTGCCACTGGCAACACCTATGCCTGATTAGCAACCTGGTTAAATACCTGGGCTGGCCTTGACAATGACCAAGCTGCAATGGCATAGGAACACATTAGGTCATAATGGCTCTTACAGGCCTATTGAAAATCTGCCAACAGTTCACATGCACAGTGCACACACTCAGCACATTGCAGTATTTCATATTTAGAGTTGGAGTGTTTGTGGTGAATAGGTGGTTGCCTAAGTGGAACAAAATGATTCAAGCATGTTTGATTCGTAAAAATGCCTCCAAAGTAGGTCTGTGCCCTACTTACTGTATGAGGTTTCAAAGTAAACAAAAGGGTTAGACAGTTTAGAGTGACAAAAACACCTTGCGAGGATGTCTGAATGTTAGTTATGGATGATAAGCCTGTCTGGATGTTAGTCATGGATGATAAAGTTGCGACAAAAAACTTTCTATATTTTGATATATGCCAACTAAACCTTTCACCATTTTAAGAGAATTTCTGAAGTGCTGGTGATCCAAACATCTTGCTAGATGGTAAATAAATGGTGCCTTTACTGTACATAGCGCCTCTCAAAGGTGAAAGGAAAAAATAATAACTTCAGCCCATAAAATGAGATTGTTTCATTCAAGACATGGCACTGGCATATGCAATATTGTATGTGTGTTACATATTAATTATATTTCATCCCTAATGCAATAGCATTCATATTAAGTATGTATCTCTTTGCAATAATCATTCGCAATCTGTTTAATTCACATTTCGGGTCATAGCCTATTTTCAACTGGCAAAGATGAGGTTATCAGCGAGGTATCACCAGCATCCTGAACTCGTCGGGGCCATTGGTGAAGCCCTCCACACCCTCCATGCTGGGCATCTCTCCAGGGACTGGGGAGAAGGAGAAGCGCTGGAGCAGGGATGCCAAAAAAATGAATAGTTCCATTTTAGCCAACTGCTCCCCTATGCACACACGTCTACCTGTAGAGAATGAATGATGCCAACAGTATATTAATATGAATTATATTAATATAAAAATATAAAATGTTTCTAAAGATATAATGTAATAAATGGTATAAAATGCACTGCTGAGAGAAGAATTGTACAGAAGGAGGGACCTGCTGAGAATGGCAGGAAAGCTTTTCTTCTGCGGAACCGGCCCTCTGAATCCAAGAAGTGTTCTGGATTGAAGGTTTCTGGAGTCGCCCACTCATTCTTATCGAACAGCACAGATGCAAGATTTGTAACAATAGCTGTGCCCTAAAGATAGTCAGGAAATGTTGATGATATGATTATTTATTTTATGACTTTTAGACTGCAATCTATGTTACAGGTTCAAACCAGCCTTAACATCTTAAAGATGGAGTGCCATGATTTTTGTACTTTTTCTGTTTTGCATGTGTCTATGGAGTTGATATTACTCTAATTATTAGAGTAATATCAACTCCCCCAGGTGTGGTTATAATATTCAAATATGTCTTACCTGTGTCTTTTGAGCCAAAAGGCCCAATCGGAATAACACCATTTTAGTGACATCACACCCTAACCCCTCCCACAATATCATACAAGAACTGTGGGCGAGGCTTAACTTCAGGTGCGCGGTGCTAAAGTGAAAACCATGCATACCTAATGAACTGGTGGGTGTGGCCACATAAACCTAATTGTAACACTTTCTGTACACTTTTTTGAAAAAGATCTTCCTCCTAGTATAATCATAGTACCTGATGATCTTGTTTTTTTTTTTAATCACGGCACTCCATCTTTAATGTTTTGCTTGTTTTTGCTCACGTGTTACTAAAATCGTTTTACCTTGGGTATGAAATATCCTGCAAGCATACTGTCCTTACTGGCCATTTTTGGGAAACCCAGAGGCACAATATTTCCCATCCTTTGGGTTTCGTGGATGACAGCATCGATGTAGGGCATATTGGGTCTGTCAGCCACAGTGGGCTGGCGGGATTGTCCGATTACTCTGTCAATCTCTTCCTGGACCTTGTCTGGGTGATAATGGTCAGAACAATGTAGATTTCATTGAAAGTAGTACACATACAGCAGGGTACTTTTCATGTATGTGCAGTGTTGGTGGTGATGAGTGTTGCACAGACCTTGTACCTCTGGATAGTTCATCATGTAAACCAGAGCCCAGCGTATGGTGGTGGCAGCGGTCTCTGTCCCAGCCTCAATCAGGTCCAGGGTGCATACGCTCAATGACTCAATGTTAAACCCAGCCTGGGGATCACCCTTCCTCTGGTAGTGTCAAAAAAGATCATGCGTTTATGTAGTTGATGTAATTGTATTAAGCTACTTTTACCTACTTTTAATGTGAATGTATATCCTTTCTACGTAATACAGAGCTCTGGAAAGGCCATGGTGAGAGAAATAACCGTCGGAGAAAACTCATTTCGGCCGCTTGTATTTGTGACCTTATTCTTTCGGTCATGACCCACACTTCATGACATAGGTGAGAGTAGGAACGAAGATTGCTCGATAGACAGAGAGCTTTGCCTTCTGGCTCAGCTCTCTTTTCGTCAATTGGTCACGCA
>OOFJ01133622.1:7496-23766 GCA_900323375.1 Benthosema glaciale | reverse complement strand
GTGTCGCCCCCAGCCTCCACTGAACACATATACACATATACTTTGTAGACGCTCGAGAATTATATTATTATTATTATTATTATTATTATTATATTATATTATATTATATTATATTATATTATATTATATTATATTATATTATATTATAAATCAAGCTGAACAATAAATCCTTTAATCAATGATTCTTAAGTAGGTTGTTAAAATTCAGGTCTTAGCCCATGGCCACATTTGGCTTTGGTTGTGGATTTTAACATAATCTATAGCTAATTTAATTCTGTTCAAAGCCTATATCCCTATACTCATAATATATAATGCAATTGTATTCTTATTTCCTAATGTGCTATCTCTGCTTGGTTTCCACTGTCTCGTCTCTATTACAACACTTTGAGCAATATATGAATGCCATTAGGCCATAATTATTAATTATTAGCTATATCAGGCCCATTAGGCCTATAGGCTACTGCTCATAGCTATAAAGCAAATAGGATGTGTAGCCTACTACTGTACTGTAGGCTATCTGACTCATTCACATTAAAAGCAAGTGAAACCTTTCATATAGTGAAACCCCATCTGTGATAGTTTCACGCAGTTTCAATAGCCCCATAATGAGGCCCCCATAGTCTCCGATTCTATGCATATAGGCTACACCTCATTAGAGAGATAATGGTATCACTGATGAGGTGTTAATGGGTCGATTGAAACCCATGATTGATGTCGTGAGTTGAGTGGATACTGCCTTCCATAGGCCAGTTATATAAAAAGCAGCGTGTTCTGTCTGAGGGGCATCAGTTCCGTGTATGACGCTGCGCCTGACGTTGGTACTCCACTACTCTATAAATATTAGCTCGACGCGCTCCTTCTGTGCACATAGACTGAACCATGCCTGCTCTACAGACTGTGACATGCCGCTCAGGGAACCGAGCGGAGACGTTGCGTCCCCGTAGCCTGCCTCCTGGGCATATTGAATGCATCATGGAGGAGATGAACACAACTGAAAATATTTACCTGTCCGTTGACGACATCCCCGAAAAAAACATCGGATCTACCGCCGGGCATCACCAAGCGCGCATGGCATCGCCATCGGCGGGTGCCAAGGGCGCATGCAGTGACGAAAACGCATGCAGTGAGACAATTCCACTTCACAAGCACAGCCGTTTCCACCGTAAAATTACTCTCAGTCCTATCCGGCGTCTCCAGTGCAAAGCCCGCGCCCAGCACCTGACGGACAACGGCATCAAAACGGCGTTTAATCGGACTCTGGTTAAACCACGGAACTGTCGACGCATAGTCGCGCTCGGCGCACCGAGAGTGGGCAAAACGAACATCCTCCGGCGCTTCATGGGCGAGGAGTTTAAAGAGCAGTACGAAGCGACGACGGAGGATTTCCACACCAAGCTGTACCACATACGAGGACAGGAATATCAGATCGATATGCTGGACGCTGCGGGAGAGAGAGACTACCCCGCTAAACGGAGGCTATCAATATTGACAGGTAAGGACTGGACTGGACATTATGCCCTTGATTTAGCTCTTTTCGAACTTTAAGACTTTTATTAAGCCATGCCCATTTCAAATGATTCGGACCTATAGCTCAAAAAAAATATTACAATGTATAGATTTATAGTGGTAACTTGAAACATATTGTTATTGAATAGCCTAGGTTTCTCACACAATTGTAATTGTTTCAATTAATTTGACTGTCTGGGCTGAGACACCCTGTGGACCCCTCTTCTCAATGACCCCCTGGCCTAGAGAGAGGCCCCACTTTGAAAACCAGTGTGTTAGGCATATGAAGTGAAATGAATACAATGTTAACAAGTCTGTATTCTCTTCAGGTGACATCTTTCTGCTGGCATTCAGTGTGGACAACAGGGAGTCGTTCATGGAGGTCTGTGAGCTGATCAAGGAGATCAAAGCAGCCAAGTCAAAGTTGATGAAGCTGAAGACCACTGCAAATGTTCCAGTCGTGGTCTGTGGGAACAAAACGGACTTGGGCCCCGCGGCGAGAGTTGTCAGCCGCCTCGAAATCGACTCAATCCTCGGCAGTGAAGAAGGGGTTGCATACTTCGAAACCTCTGCCAAGGAGGGCACCGGACTACCATGTGTATTTAGTGCCCTCGCCAAACAAGGACGGCTGCCTAACGAGACCAGCCCGACAGAACACCAGAACATCTCCATCCACACGTATCAGCTGCTGTGCACGGGCAGCCTGCGAGAATGGAGACCGAGCCAGCTCAACGGTCCTCTGGCCACCACGTACCCGCTGGCGCGCCGACCGAGCTTCCAAAGCGACCTGGAGCAGGTCAAACACCTTGGTGGACAGACAAACAAACACGAGAAGTGCCAGATTCAATGAACCGTGTCGCTTCTCAATAATACAAAAAAACCCATTGTAGTAGTATGCTACAATATTACATTATGTAAGGAGTTATACTCTGTAGTTGCACTTAACAAATGCATTAGACATTTGTGTATTTATTGTATTGCTATGTATTGTATTTATTGCTTTGAACTGAATAAAACAATGCCCTTATCCATGTTGTACTGGTGTTTTCTTTTCCTTCTAGGCAAAATGTAGGCTATGTATTCCGTTTTTCAAAGGGCCAATAATAACCATTTATGGTCAGACTGGATGTGGTGGGTGAAGATGTGTGTAGGAGCTCAGGCTGCCAAGGCAGCGATGTGTGGAAATGATGGCATTTAAAGTGCCAACACACTTGAAAATAACACCTAACGTACAGCACTTTTATCCGTAACATCAAGGCTACACAGTCATGCATCTTCCTGATATGTCAGTTGAAACAAGCAAATTAAATCCACAAGGAAATTAATAAATCATCAAAGGGGATGTGTGGAAAAGGGCATGAATGAAACCAGCACCACATACAGTGGCTGCAATGCATAGGAGCAATGTTGTGGGACCTGCATTATTTTCAACCTGCACATTTTCCAGTAGTATCATTTCATTATAGTATTTTAGAATGATTTTGACGACCCAATAAAGATCAAAATGTATTGAAATGCTTATTGTCGTATCAGCCCAAACACGGGAGTCTACCCGTTTAAAATAAATAAAATATATAGAATAAAACACGTCTCCTCACGCATTAGGAGGACAATATCAGTCATCAGAGACAGATTGTGGCACACAACTTACAAGGTGGATATTGATTTTGGTTTTAAAATAAAACAGTTACACATACTACATGCAGCCAGCAACCGATGATTTCAAACAGAGTAGAAAGTAGTCACAGAGCAGCCTTTTTCCAGCAACTTCCCTGTTGCTGGGCATTACTATCCTTCCCTGCCCACTGTGCCCAGTGGAACTAACCTAAGGCAGTTCCATACATAAGGGGCCGGGGATGTGTCCACAGAAAGGGGTTTTAGAGCCACGGACAGCTTGGATATCATATCCAGAGAGAATTACACATGAACTGAGTGAGGCGACTGCTTGTGGGCATCTCTTTTCCTGGCACAAGGAATGTGACATTGATGTGTCACATTCCTCACACCTCATTGGCACACCTCTCCCAAAAGCTGAACTGTTTTCTGCTCGAGGTACCCCAGGGAACTCTGCCAAAGATCAAAGACATCGATCACTTAAGGCACTTAAATGCCTTGCTTGTGCCAGGAAAAGGTACAGCAGTGCTACAGCGCAACATTTTCCGTGGACACTCTCCTTGAGGGATCCATCAACTGGGCGAGGCAGTTTTGCCTCTCTGTCTATCGGCCACATGGTTTCCCTGTTGTCTCTGGGTGACCTGGGTTTCCAGGTCCAGCAGTAGAGTTGGTAACATACTGTCCAGTAAGGCCAGCCCCTTCCAGGAGCAGCGCAGACCCCTGGAAAGCAAAAGGTCAGAGACTCAAAACAGAAATCAGCACTATTCTCCTTCTATGATGAAAATATATGATCCATTATAAAAGGCTGTCCATATAATATAAAGTACCTGTCATCAAGAACTAGTTGTCTGCTTGCGAGCAGTTCTTGCACATCCATGGCCGTACCAAAGATTTCATGAAGATCCAGGTCAGAGCTGAATAGCTGCCAATGCTGCAATGAATATGCCAGTGCAAATGATCAGATATATTTCATTCATAAACAGATAAGCCATGCATTCAGATATTTCTTTAATTGTATACGGCGACCAATGCTGTTGTCAAATTACAAATGTGGCATCATTGTGTAATGTACTCAATGAAGAAAGCATGGAGTTGTTAGTCTAGCACCTAATTAGTGAAAGGGACATTTAAAAATCCTATTTAAAAAAAAGAAGTAGTGAGAAGGTATACATGTGGTCCTAATAAATAGATCATGCTTACTGTAAATGTATTTTCAACTAGCTTTCAGCTAGATTGTGCAATGTGATTATCTATACCGTATATTAAATATGATCTTTTTGTATTTTAATCATGTAAATGTATAATGATTGATCGTTTCCATTTTCTTATGTACTTGTATTGTTTTTCATTGAAGCACATGAGTCCTCGCTTGTCATGTGAAATGTGCTATATAAATAATCAATAACTTGACTTGCATTTTGTCTTTCAGTGATTTTCATGTCCCCCAAGTTGATAATTATTGTCTTTGTCTGTATTTTGTCACCCAAATTGATACTTCTTTGAAATAAATTTGTGCCAGGACAGGAGTTTTAGGACAGAATTCTGTCGTAAAGGACAGAATTCTACAAGGGAGTAGCAGTGGATGGGGCAGCAGTGGGAGGGGTGGCAGTGCGTGGGGGCAACAGAGGCTCAGGGGTATAGCACCAGCTTGGGAACCGGGAAGGTTCCCAGTTAGATCCCAGCCTTGCATGGTTTCCTCCGCCATCGGTGTGTGTCAGAATTGTGCATATATCAATGCACAATTTACCAATTACAACTGTCTATGAGGTATGTGGGGACAGAGAGAGAAAAGTGGAGACTGAAACATGTGATCTGAAATAGTTAGTTATTCTTATACAATCATTAGGTTCCCTTCTAGCCGGTGAAATGATGAGTGAAATGAAAGTGTTCCATTATCACTTTAAGTAATAATGGGGCACAGGGTGGCCCCAGCAAAATGAGGAACACTTTAATAGTAAGTAAGTAATTTATTTACTATGAGAACCACTGCTGTACAATACAGTATTTGTTGCTGTACTATGAATGGATGGATAATTGTGTGCATTCACTGTGGATCACCTGGTGAGTAATGCCCTCTGTCATTCGAAGTCCCATCACCAACACTTCCTCCAATCTGACAAACACACAGAAGTGAACATTACGATAAGTGGACTGGCTATGGCTATGACATCACTCCGTTGTGACTGTTATGACTTTGAGAAATGTATTTTAGGCCATATTAGATGGCCTTTTAACTATTTTAACTACTTTTCTTCTCTCATATATGTACCCTGTTAGTAATGTTTATACCGTATGTGCTCTTTTTGTTTCGTTGCCCGTTTTCTCCAGAATGACAGAGAGCTCAAGAACAAAAATAGGCTGCGTGTCACCCCCCATCTCTCTCCCCATTTGCCGTCAGACTACTGTAATCTATCAATAAAGAATCTGTCCAAGAAATGACAAAAATAGAATACAGCTGAATGAATGGACCATTATCACGCTGCTCATACTGTCTCATGACAGTCACACTGACATTTCACAGAGTATTTTTGTCTTGTATTGAGTTGTACTTGAAATGTACTGCAATTGTACCTGAAATGTACTGTAATTCTCCAAGCTGTTAATAAAAAAATCAATCAATAAAAAAAAACCCACCAAGTATCTTTGCTGAAAATAGATGACCTTCAAGCTCCTGACGCAACATGTTATGAGCTGCGAGATGTTCGCCTCCCCAGTTAAAAACCACAATACCGGTTACAAGCAATCAGCTTACAGTCCAAGATGGCTGAGGGGGATCCTCCTCCGTGTTCCATGTCCCCTCTGCTGGACCTCTAGGATCCAGATGTCAGGCTCCAGCGTCTGGGTACGAGCCTCCCTAACAACACCTCCCTCCCCCAAGGGAACAAAACGTCCATGTGCTCCTGAAAAGACAATGGCTTTATACTAAGGGCTTAACACCTCCTCAAATCTAATCAAATTTCGACAATACAAATTATGTCTTATGTCTTGATTAAATCCTTGATAACTTACCTGGCCCAACACCAAGATACTGCCCCCCTTTCCAGTATCTCATGTTGTGATGACTGATGGCATTCTGCAAAAAGTAAAACAATAAATAAATAAAAATAAACCACACAGGCATCTTCATCACTGATCGACGATTACTGAAAGAGCACTTAAACAAGTTTATAGTTGTGCATAGTTGTGCTGTGTGGCTCAACTTTGACCACCAAATTGCACGTCAGATATTGAGTTAGAAATGTAATTAGTACATTTTGGGCATATCATTTTAGGCAAAAGCACTTTTTTGACTTCCAAGCTACTTTCAAAATGCCCAGCTCAATATATATATATTATGTTTTGTTTTTGTTTTTTTGTTAGGGGCATGTACACGTGACATCTACCTGCACAGTCTTTGTGATCTACTGGTAGATCACAATCAACCTTTTGGGCACCCCTGGGCTAGGTTAATTGTAATAACAGTGTATTCAGTCAATGCAAACAGAGTGACATACACACGACAGCCTCATTGTTGCAATAGTTACATTGACTGAGGCCCTCCACTACTCAGCACATCAACAGACAAAATCCCACTGATTGACTGATAGAATTGTTCCAACCAATACCTGTATCGGACAAGCTGCCGATACTGCTTAAAATGCAAGTATCAGTATCGGCGAGTATGCCAAGCTATACCGTCCCGATACCATGTCATTTATCACACAATGAGATTTCGTTTACATACAAAAGAATAGAAGTCTGCACACTGTAACTTTTCAAAAAGCTCCCAGTCAAGGCTTTATTTGTGGATTCATTTTTCTTTATGTAGATTTTACACTTTAACTATTATTATGAATGGGTTTGTATTTATTTATTCCTAGATAGTAGACCAGTGGTTCTCAACCTTTTTAATTTCAAGTACCTCCCATAACTCTGAGTATACTGGTTCGACCACATATTTTTAAATTACATACTGGTATCGGATCAGTACTCAGTATCTACCAATAAGCAAGTTATCGGAATCGCTATCGGGAAGGAAAACTATCGGTACATGATCTATACTGATTGATCAATGTCCCTTTGCGGAGTACTTACGTGTCTCGCAAAGTTTGACACCTCATACTGCCGAAAGCCATGCCTGTGAAGAATCCTCCGGGCGGATGCATACATGGCCGCCGTGACATCGTCACTGGGAAGGGTCAGTTCCCCGCGTTGCACCTGTTCAGTGGTGGAAACAGTATTCCAATAAGTATCAATACTGCAATGTAGAAACACTCTGTTACAAGTAAAAGTCCAGAATTCCAAATGTACAAAAAGTACAAAACTATTGGTATCAAAATGTTCTTTAAGTAGAAAAGGTAGAAAGTATGCAGATTGCAGAATGTTTCAAACGTATAAAACGTATACAAATCTTTTGAAAATAGCAGATCTACAAGCTCACAATGTGTTGCATCGCACCTGTTTGAACAGCTGGGTACCTCTCTCCAGGGTCAGCTGATACAGAGACACGTGGTCGTCACACAACGCCAGCAGCTCGCACAGCTCGCTCTCCCAGCGGTCAAGACTCTGTCCCGGCCGTCCGAACATGGCGTCCACCGACACCCTCCCTGGGCACAACCGTCGAGCCTCCGCAACGGTCTGTAAAGCATGCTGGGAATTATGGTCTCTCCCCAGAATTGTCAAGTCTTCGTCCTGTAAAGACTGTAGTGAGAAAAAAAGAATGGAAAAAAACGATGAATCACACAACACAACATGTAGACTGGATCCCAACACTGCTTTTTTTTGGCATAGGGAGTTGCCGACAGGATCCGCCGGGAGAAACTACACGCATCTGTGCGACATGATACTAATTAAAGAGCGACTGAGTGAGAGAGGAGTGTGTGGACGTACGTGTGTGCGTGTCTGCGTCAATTTAATAAGGTCTAGGCGATCAGAAACCAGCAAAGAGTGAGCAATGTACAGCACAAGTCTATGCCAAAAAAAGGTGCAGTCGGACCCAGACTTTTCTTTTCCTCCCTGGAAATAAAGGTCTGGGTTTCCGAGGCTACACAACATGTAAGCATTTGATCCTGAATTAAGCCAGCAATAGTTTATTATTACTGATTATTCACCTGCACACCAATGGAGAACCGATTCACGCCTGCTTGGCAATAGTCCTCTAACTTAGACTTCCCTGCAGGCGTAGGGTTGACCTCGAGTGTGACCTCAGCCTCGTCTGAGAGAGCAGCGTGTCTGGAAACTGTCTCCAGGACAGTGGCGATGGTCGACGGGTGGGCGAGACTTGGAGTCCCACCACCGAAGAAGACAGATGTGACGCTAAAAGAGACATCATAATCAATGACGTGTGACAGAGTGTGAGTAGACCAAAGAAGACCAACTGAACTGACAATGGCATCGAGGCTGAAAGGTAGGTGTATAGGCATTTAATAGATGATTTTGAGAGACTAGTGACTAGTCCAATGAATATCCATATACGGTAGGCCTACCTGGACACCTGACTCAGTCGCAGTAATGTTTCAGTCTCTCGCTGAAGGCACGCCGTCATTAAGGCATTATTGTCAGATTTAGGAATATACTTGTTGAAATTGCAGTAGGAACACCTTCTCAGACAGTAGGGCCACTGCAAGAGAGAGGAGACAGTGACAAGGAGTTCGATAGCCCTGGTCCAGTGCAGATCTGGTTAATGTTGACCAGATCTGTGGAGGGCGCTCTAAATAAAATATTTTTGTTTTCTTCTATGCCCAAAACCTAAAGTGTATTAATACAGAGAAACTGGGCTCCCGAGAGGCTTCCCAGCCTGGAGAATAGACTTTCACAAACACAAAGGGAGTTCCAGGGGGTCCCCAGCAAAATTGTAGTTTGGAACCTTATGGGGAGAGTGTACAAACTGTGGGTCTGTAACTCTGAGAGATTAATTAGCATTGATTTTTGAATTGGGCTCTCACGAGATAGAAATGCCATTAAATCGGGTTTTTTTTATTGATTGATTGATTGATAATTGTATTAACAGATTGGAGGATTACAGTACATTCCAAGCACAGCTACAATACAGTACTTTTCATTACTTTTCAGGCACACCTCAATACAATACTGTTAACAGTGAGTGGACGACACCATAAAGTATTTCTACTTGTCTGTAGACTAATAATATGCATGTCAAACTGGAGGTCCTTGAAATTAAACGGGTTGAGAATCATTGCTAGAGCCCGGAACAGGGAAAAATCTTCTCTAGGGATCCCTGGCATGTCTTTTCAAATGGAGGGGGACTCGTAACTCACATGCAGATAGAGCGAAGCCTCGTTCAAGACAGATTTCGAGCCTGAGAATTCTTCTGTCACCGTTTGACTTCTTTCTATCACGGATGAACACCGTCTTACATGAAAGGAGGGAGCAAATGCTGCTGTAAGCAATGCACGTGTAACCATTTTGGTCATGTTTTAAATATATACTTTCCAATATTGCCCTCGTAGGACCCCGGAACTGTTCACATGGCGAACCAGGAAGAAAACAACAACAGTCTTCCAGCTTGAGCTTGAGCTTGTTCGTTACCCACTTTGACCACGCGGTGGTGCTGTTCAACGTAAGTAATTATCTTCTTCTGACTTGTACAGTAACAGTAGCAGAAAAGTACTGTATGCACTATGCATGCTTCAGTTGAACTGACCCTACAAACCTCTTGGACTTTATTCAGGAAGAAGTGTGTACATCCTACCACATCATTTTTACCTTAAACGTGTAGGCTACTTTAGTGTAAGTGATCATTTTTGGTTAAAACAAAACGTGTATTTGTTTAAAGGTTAAATAAATAAATCACTAACAGGGGTCTACCCTGTATCTCCAGCTCTTTAATAAACAGAAATACATTTTCTGGTAGGTGACAAAATCAATGTCAGCCAATCAGGAGAGAGTAGTCAGCTTAAAAATGTATACTCTTCCATTTTCAAATTTGTCTGCTCAGCTCAAGTAATTTCTTTGTGTCATCACTTATAATTCCACTTGTTTAATCTGTATCCTGACTACATTCTTGATCCTGATTGGATCAAATTGTTCAGTTTCAGTTTCTGAAAATGCATTTTCTGGAGAGACATGGGACTCCACTTAACTCTATCTATAGCCTACTAGCAATGAGTATATTGAGTAGGCTATCACAATAGCCTATAGAGCTTTTTAACACTTATTTTAACCAAATAAAATCACTTACACTACCCTTTAAATAAGAAACATACAAAACATTGGTAGAGGATGAACCATAGGGATGAACATCTTAAAAATAGAAAATACCATGCTTTATTTTTTATTTATCTTTTAAACGACAAACAAAAAATAACTATGTACATTCGGATACCAGGGAACTTGAGGGAAGCACAGTAAACAATAGTGAGGCAGGAGATCTTCAACTTTTTTGTAAAGAGAAGGTCCAATGGCTTTCCGCCATGACCCTATCACTGTGTTATCATATAATGAAGGAAAGACAATCACATGATACAAAGACATAAAGATGAGACAAAATCCAAAGTGCTATAGCCTATCTTTCTAAAGGTAAACCTTGTTTGACACTTGACAGTCGCCTATATGTTGTTTATATGAGCTCTACTGGCTGGAATTCACTGGGGGACACAGCTATCTTTGAAAATATTATCATATGTCCAAAGATCAAACTGACTTCCCTGATTACAGGCAAAACATTGTCTAGATCTAGATTAATAATAGTTAATCTAGAAATCACCTCTAAGGTTCAATAGATTTTTAGGAAATCAGTCTACCCAATATGTTATACTGGTTATATAAATCATACGGTTACTGCAAATAAATAAATAAAAAACCTTTATGTTCTTTTATTTACTCTCTAGAGCCATTGCTGAGTTGCTAATTCATCAATCACATTTTTATAGCACCTTCTATACATTATATAATCATTTATTGCATAATGAGCGCTTCATTATCTTTTTTCTTTTTTATAAACTAAACTAATCAATAAATGAGCATGTGCTCTCTACCAGGCTCATGCCCTCAGGATATTTTCCACCGAATTTAAAATCTGGTGCCCAATCAGAGAGAGAGAGAGAGAGAGAGAGAGAGAGAGAGAGAGAGAGAGAGAGAGAGAGAGAGAGGTTGAAAGAGAGGGGCGAGGGTAGGTATTTAAAGGCATTGATTGAACATTTGCATGCAACAGCTTTGCAACAAGTGAATGAAAGCTGATACAGAGACACGTGGTTGTCACACAGCGCCAGCAGCTCGGACAGCTCGCTCTCCCAGATAAAATGGATAAAAGAAAGAAAAGTAAGTTTCCTTTGTAACAGTTAGGAATTAATAATTTTTACATACACAACATTTTAATTCCATTCATTATTTGTGTTTTTGTTAGTTTTCACAGAACCTGAACTGAGGCTTATGGTGGTCGGCAGCAGTGGATCATCTCAGTTTCTATGTACCAATGCAATACTTGGTAGGCATCTGTTTTCTAAAGACACCACCAGCATTCCATGTGCAACAAAGTTCACCGGAGAGCTGGCTGGGCGACGAGTGGCTGTGATCAATGAACTGAACATCTATGAAAAAGACATATGCCAAGCCAAGAAGACAATGGAACTGAAGAGGTCCATGTGTTTGAGCATCCCCGGTCCTCACGCCCTGCTCATTGCATTTGACCTGGAGAAGATATCACCAAATGACATGTTGACCCCAAAGCTGGTGATGAGACGCTTTGGAGACAAATGTATCTGTCACTGCATGGTCCTCTTGGCTTATGGAGGAAACCCGGATAGAGTCAAACTGAATGATAAAGTGATGGAACTAATAGAGATGTTAGGGGGACGCTACCACATCTTCAACAAGAACTGCAGGGATCGCAGACGGAGCCGGGAGCTTCTGCAGAAGCTCGAGCAGATGGTGGAGTCTTTGGGGGGCGACCACTTCTCCAGTAGGAGATTCCGTACGGCGGAGGACAGTGTGAAGAAAGAGGAGAAGAAGCTTAGACAAGAGAAGGAGCTAGAGGCAGAGAAGGTGTGGAGCGAACTGGAGAAACAGTACAACCGGGAGGGCTTGAACAGGCAGAAAGAAGCCTACAACATTGCTGTCGGGGAAGAGATCAGAGCCCGAGCAGAAGTGGACAACGACTGGCTCAGAGTCTCCCGGGCCAGAGGGCTGGGAATGGGCTTTTGTGCTGGGGTTGGCATGGGCGTCCTATTCGGGGCTGTGGGGGGCGCGGGGAGCATGGTTCTGTATGGGATAATAGGTGGTGCGGTGGGGGGTGCAGCAGGAGGTGCAGCCCAGGTGGCCATAAAACACATGGATGACAGAGTTGCACCTCCTGCCAGGCTCAACTTTAACTCCATCTTCATTAATCGCTTCTTCTCATCTCCTCGTCCCGGAGAGGGATATAAACAAACGTGATTACAATGAACAGTGTTGCATTTCGTGCTCTCTTATGTGGGAACAAAGTGTTAAGTCCGCACACAGCTCAGTGTTGATTTTGACTGGCATTGATTTAACAAACACAGGTGTAGTTTCGGCCATGGTTGGCCTTCATCAGCTGACAAGATTCATGACAATGACAGCCTCCCCTTATATGGTTGTGTGTCACGTCACATGGCCAACGAGAACTGCCCTGTTTTCTCATCTGTGTTTGTGAAATTGTTGTGTTTGTTAAATCAATGCCAGTGTTTTAAAATAAATTAAACTGTGGAGCAGGTGTGTGCGGACCTTTACATTGTAACTACCTATTGTCCAAATTCAAAACTGGATTTAGAAAATGTGTAACTTTAATCAGCTTTACATAATTTCATGTTCACATGCAGATTTTAACATGTTGTTTAGCAATGGTAACTAGTTCTGTAAATCTCTGAATCTCTCTTTAGTTTCGTACTGTATTGCACTGATTGACCTCCCCCGACAGTGGTCACTAGCTGTGTACATAATCCTTTGCGGGGTGGAGTCTTAAACTAGATGCCATTGTTTGAAGTACTGCCCCTTTCCCAAACAACACACACCTAAGTATACACCTGCCATAGTCCATTGTACTGTCTGAATTATCCAGAAACAGAGACTATATGTGGACAGCTGGTATAGGTAAGGTAAACTTTGTCACCCTCTTACAAGCTTATTCTATCAGTAATTTGTAATTCAATTGTTTCTATACTTGTGTTCTGTCTTGATAATGATTAAACCGTGAAGAAACTGAAACTAAAAAACGATTAAACTGTTGTTTCGAAATATTCTAGAATCGTTATGAAATGTAACATATTATAAATGTATTTGAAGTAAAGAAAAAGGAATCATGTCTTGTGAAAAATATTCAAAATAATTCATTAGCAGTAACCTCAAAGATTCTTTGTGTTGTGACTACCTGTTCTGCCGCATACTTTACATCCTGAACACAGTCAGTCACTCAGCGTCATCTTTCTCTTCAACTTCCTCTTATGAACCAAAATAATTCTCTCCATTACGATATTTGATAAATAAAAAGGCACTGAACTGTGGTATAGTGCATAGTACATTGTTAGAGGGTTAATTTTTTACAAACGTGTCCTTCACGGCCATTAAAATGAACTGTACTTTCTCTACATAGCGAACATAGAGTACATGTCATTCCTTTTGTGTAATACCATTATGTAACAGGAGGTGGAATGCTGCCCTACAGCCCAGGGCATAAGTTCAACTGTGCTGAACTGAAAACTGTTGATCTGATTGATTTAGCTCTTGTGTTCTACTGTAAATGCTTATGAGTGCAAAATAAACAGTTGTTCTAAACTGATGAAAGAGAAAAAGCTATTTCTTTCACAAATAATTGTTCAAAACCTGTTACAACAATGTACTATACTTACCAATTACCATACTATTATTGTTTCTACATGGCATTCAAATACAATCACAATAGGTTTGCTTTCAACAAAATACATTTGGACTTGATTGTTTTATTTGAAGCCAAGTTAAATGTTTATTCATCTCAAGTCTATATTTAAGTTTGTTTGAGCTTAACACGTTTTCAACTAGGAGGATCATTTTAATCTTCACTAACAGCGCTTAAACAAGTGTGAAGAAAGGTCTGGCTATGCGAGACCTATTTCTGTTGGACATTCATAACTTTCTATAACATAGTGGGAAACCTCTCTATAATATGTGCCTTCCTGTCTGAAGGGGCAGAGATGTCACTGATAATGAACAGAATACTACATGATTATACGTTGTTTAATATTAGTATAATTCACAATAGTCCTTTTCACTTTTATACAATTATTTCTCTATAGGCATTGCATTTCTCCTTTAAGGTAGCAAAACAAATATTTAGTCATGATATGGGAGCTCAGCAGAGACATGTAGCGCTGCCACATTCTGTCCTATTTGTCAATACTGGTTTGTAAAAGGCATTGTCTGTACTTCCCAGGGTATGGCGTCTACGATAGGCCTCCTCCCAGAGAAGCACTTCTTGTGTCATCTGTGTATGGACATTTTCATCAGCCCAGTGACCATACCATGTGGACACAGCTTTTGCAAGACTTGTCTCTGCCAGTATTGGACCCGTCACCAGTCTTACTGCCCCCAGTGCAAGAGAGTATTTACTCAGAGGCCTGGCCTCAGTGTCAACCGCATCCTGGCAGACGTATCAGACAATTACAGGAAGACTCGACCAGCACCTGTCGAGGAGATGGTAACTGGAATCTTGCTGCCATTTCTACTCCTCCATAAAGCTATCAAAATAGTATACATTAACCTGATATGTCTGTCGTTGCTCATGTGTGTCTCGCTTTAATTCCTTCACACAAACACGCACACACGCAGGTAGATGTTGAGCAACTGATTCAAGAGAGACTACAAAAAATAGAAAGGATAAAATGCTCTCTACAGCTCTTAAAGGTGCGTTCAAAACTATGTTATGAAAACATAACAATTTCTTTATTTCATATTGATAATATTATGACATGATGATGATGACCATGTTATCCCATATCAGACCTCTTGTCACCGAGAGGTGCGGGAGAGCCAGAGAGTGTTTTCTGCCCTGGTGAATGCCATGGAGAAGAGCCACAAAGCGGTCGTGGTGGCGATCGAGGACAGGCAGAGAGAGGAGGAGAAGAGAGTAGAAAAGTTTGTGAAGGAGCTCGAAAAGGAGATTAAGGAACTGAGGAGGAGCGACAACAACGAATCTGCCTCTGAGCTACACGACGAAGAAGGAGACGACGAGAAAAAGGTTGAGCACCGTGCAGCAGTCATGTTTGTGATAGACAAAAAGTGTTGTAACTAAGTAAATTTACTCAAGTACTGTACTTAAGTGCAATTTTGAGGTACCTTTACTTTACTGGACTAGTATTTCCAATTTTAGTTCTACGCCACTACATCTCAGAGACAAATATTGTACTTTTTCTACACTACAATTATTTGAAAACCTTAGTTACTAGTAGTTACATATACATTTCAGGCAGCCATTTGAAAATTGCCATGTTTTATACATTTGAAAATGTGTGTGAAATGGGACCTTCTGTATAATGAATACTTTCTACTTTTGAAACTGTATCAACTTAAAATCTTATACCAATACCTTTACTCAAGTAAATTTTGAATTCCATACTTCTACATTTCAGTATTGATACTTAAGTACTTTTTCCACCACTGTAAATTGCTACGCTCAATGTAATATCCTGCTTGTATATATTACACAACACAGGGCATCACTTCAAGTTCCAACATATGCCCCTCTAATATGAAGGATTGGTCCAAGGTTACAATAGAAGCTGATCCTTGTCTTGGGCTCACCAGACGAGCCCTTTCGGAGGAAATGGATAAGATAAGGGGGGAGGTGAACAGGCTCTGCAAATCAGGTTAGTGACATTTTTGGCATGGCCCATATATGATATCTCACTCAACTCATGTCTTTTAACATAAATGATTGCTCTTCTCATTGGCTGTGTAAGCCAGCTTCTACTCTATTGTTCCTATGAACTCACTAAGATTTCAATTATTTCGTTTGCAGAACTAAAGCGAATCGAAAAATACTCAGGTAAGCATTGGGTGCAGGGACACGAACCAAAGTTTTGTTGTGTTTTATTACCTGATAACAGTTGCTGCCTGACTTCCCTCATGTCTTTCTGTCCTTATTCCTTCTGCCTCAGTGGACATTAACCTGAGTCCTAAGACGGCCCACCCTGCCCTGTGTGTCTCAGATGACAGAAAAGAG
>OOFJ01133621.1:0-23951 GCA_900323375.1 Benthosema glaciale | reverse complement strand
ATACTTTACCCTTAATGCTGACATGTTTGCACTTTGGTGAGATATGAAAATACTTTTCTCTGTACTGTACTTGTACTTTACACTGACAATAAATTGAATCTCATCTCATCTCATCTCATGTCACAAATCTTGCTGCTGTGTTTGCACATTGTTGTACTTCGCCCAGCAGATATGGGTGCTCAGGTATTCTGCCATGGTGTATTCTCTGTATAGGGCCAGATAGCATTCTAGTTTACTCTGTTTTTGTGTTGCTTCTTTCCAATGTGTCAGATAGTTTTCCTTTTGCCGTTTTATAATTTGGTTTAGTCCAATGGGCTTTCTATCTTGTGGCTCTGTTTATGTTTGTGCACGGAGTTCCAGGGCCAGCTGGCTTAGGGGGCATCTCATTAGAGTTTCGCTGTGCGTGAGTGACCTGTTATGGAGTGCATCTCGGTCGCTTTCTTTTAGGTGGTCATAGAACTTAAGTGCTCTCTTTTTTATTTTGATTATGAGTGGGTATCGCCCTAATTCTGCTCTGCATGCATTATTTGGTGTTTTTCGCTGGGTGCGGAGAATGGATTTGCAGAATTCTGTGTGTAGGGTCTCTGCTTGGTGTTTATCCCATTTTTTATCCCATTTTTCAAGGTCGTGGTTTGCTAATGGACCCCAGATCTCACTCACTCACAAACCAGACCAGAAGATGGCAGCAAAAACACCTCTAGTCCGTTAATAGAGTGGGAGAAGAAGTCCTCCTCCCGTGGATGCCGTGGATTATTATTGTTTTTCTTCTTCTTTGTTTCCCCATGGCTGACGGTTTTACTGTGGCGTGTGGACATCTTATTTTACAGCTGCTTATAGCTGCTGCTGCTGCTGTTGTATACTAGTACAGTACACTACAGTACAGTACAGTCATGATGATGTCCACGTCCAAAACGGACATACTCAAAGCGTTGGTCAACGAGCGGTTGATGGTGGCTGCTGAGGAAATCTTTGGTCTCTTTGAGAGAGCTCTAGTCGACTATGAGGAGGAACGACTGGAGATTGAACGCCAACACAATAATAAGCAGCTGCTGCTGGCTGCTGGATGGAGAGGTACAAGAAACGTGTATTCGTTGTAGTTTTAAAAACTAAAAGGTGTTTTTTGTGTTCATCAGTTAAATTTCGGATGTGTTCTGATTCTGAACACTGGCATGTTTAGCTTAGTTCAAATTCAAATATTCAGTTCCTAGTTCTGGTCCATAATAAGGCAACTGTAAGCTACAGTTATTCATTATGCCTTAATTAGGCCTGCCTATTTATCTATTTGGGAGCTAGGGTCAGGCTGCCCAGCTCAGCCCTACCCTAACCCAAATTATCTGGGGGTCAAGCGGCTCAAGCAGGCTTGATATCTCAGTCTGTTTGCACAATATATACTTTCACCATTTTCAACTGTTTTTATTATTATATTGTGACACTCAATTGCTTTGGCAATGTAAACGTGTGTTTTCTCATGCCAATAAAGCTCATTTGAATTGAATTGATATCTACAAGCTCATTTGAAGCATTATATAGCCCTACGCTTCAAAGCTTGCCAGTAAATTATATTGTGTATAATTTGAGACTACACTTTTGTTATGCTTTCCTTCCAGCCCCCCCTCTGCTTCCTGTTAGTGACGAGGATGGTGTCTCTGAGCAGCAGCTTTATTGCATGCAGGAGAGGACCTCCTGCGTGGACCAGGAGGACCCAGGACCTCCACCGATCAAAGAAGAACAGGAGGAACGCTGGACCAGTCAGGCGGGACTGGGAGAGCAGCATCAAGAGTCAGGGAATGTCGACTCCATGTTCAATATAATTTATGCACAACATCTAAAGAGTGACCTTGATGAAGATGGGAGACAGTCCCACTCCCTACCTCTATGTCAAAGTGAAGAAAATGCAGAATGTGACCCTGCACCTAGCACCTCAACTGACCAGATCAAAACAGAGCCTGAGGAAGAAGGCCGCAGAGAAACGGAACCAATCAGTGACTGTTCGTCCTTCTCTTCGCATCGTTCTGTTGTAGAGAGTGGAGACAGTGGCAGCGATGAAGATTGGAGCAATATCAATAAGACAAAGAAACCACAACAACTGGGAGATCTGGGCGAGAGACCATACAGTTGTAGTGTCTGCAACAAAAGCTTTGGGCATAAACACGTACTGTCACGTCACATGAAGACTCACAATGGAGAGAAACCGTACAGTTGCAACATTTGTGGGAAACGTTTTATTCAGCGGGCCTATTTGCAGACTCATATTAACTCGCACTCAGGTCAGAAACCCTATACGTGTAGTTTGTGTGGCAGAGGATTCACACAAGTTGGAAATCTGAATGCCCACATGAAGATCCACACAGGTGAAAAACCACACAGTTGCACTGATTGTGGCAAAGGTTTCAGGCTGAAGTCAGATCTCCTCAAGCACACTATTATTCACACCGGAGAGAAGCCATACGGTTGCAGTGTTTGTCGTGTGAAATTCAGTGCTCAGTCTAATCTGTCACGCCACATGAAAACTCACTCGGGAGAGAGGCCATACAGTTGCAGTGTTTGTGATAAGCATTTCACTCGACGTTCACATCTAAATATTCACATGAAAAACCATCCTGGAGAGAAATTTAGTGTTGCCTGATTCAAACATCACCTCTGTGAACTGAACGGTGCAAATATACTATACTTTTATTGTGATAGTTACTGTACTGTACTGTACAGTTTTGTTATTGTCTCCACCAGGCCGAAGGCATGGGGGGGAGAGAGTATGTTTTGTTAGTTATACTTTTATTGTTATATAGTGTTCAGTGTGAATGCCTGTAGGAGCCTGTAGGCTGCTCAACAGTGCCACTTAAGGTCACCCAGCAGTATTTCAAATGCTCATAATGTCAAACAGACATACTACTGTACATAGACACACACAAAGCCAGCCGTTGGAGCGGTGTGGGCACAGCTAAAAAATCGGAACATATCGAATGATACATTTTTGATCAGTGGACATACTGTATCATTTGTGCATCATGATTTGCACATAAAGTGTGTAATTGCAATATACAACACAAAGACTTCCTTGTATGGTCATTGGTCAACAATAACATCTCCAACATCTATAAATGCACCAAGTCTCTGTCTGTACAGTACATCTGTCTGTGTGTAATCCACGTAACTCGAGAACCCTTAGCCCCACCGACTTCAAATCCAACACACACGTTCCACACCGCGGAATATTTGGGCGGGGCATGCATCCCAACACTCCATATTTGGGCATGGCTGAAACAGAACTCCATATAGGAATAAACGGATACAGAGAGACACATACAGAAATCCGACAAATCGAGCGTATGCATTTCCAACTTGCATCGTTCTAAGTGGGCCAGTGCCCAACAGACACTGCTGTAGAAAGAGGCCCCATGGGCACCGCTCTAGTATCAATGAAAAATAAGTCATAAGAGAACAACAGATAGGCAAGAGTCTAATTATATCCATCCCTATTTCTGTCAAATTATGAAGAGGCACTAGGTCATTTATTTTGTTTGTTTTTTTGCTTTTTAAGGTATGCAATATCTGCAGAAGAATGCCAACACAGCTGACCTGGAACGTGGCCTAAAGAACAAGTGGAGGTGGCAGTGGCTAGAGGAGACCGATTCACAAGGGCAGAGATATGATGTGTGGTTAGCAAAGGTAGACGTCCCAGGTATGGCCTGGTGTAAGCTTTGTAATAAGATCATTACGTATGCACAGAACGGCAAGAGGGTCTTTGCCAGGCATAATGCAGACCACCACCACAAAGGGATGCTCAACCAAACACTACAGCACACACAAACTCTGCCAAATGTTCAATAAATGAATTGATTCTGCTAGCTTGGGTTCCTAAGTTCCAGCCTGATTCTGTGAATCTGTTTTGTCACTCACTAACTCACAAAACAGATTCGTGGAACAGAACGCAGCAATCCAGGCTGGAATCCAGGCTAGGATTCTGCATCCTTGCCATAAAAGCCACTAAAATCTCGGACACCAGCGTAAATAAAAGTTTGGTCAACAAGATTTGGAGGTGTATAATATTCCTTTCCATCTCCTACATAGATATCTGACTATGTGAAATCTCAAATTATTGCAACAATCTTTTATTTGAAACTGATATCATGTTCATTTGGTTGCATAACTTGCATTTGCATACTAGAGTTACAATTACAAATGTATAAATTAATAATTCAGTATTGAAGATTTTACCATCATTAGAAATAAGTTTAGGGTTATGCGTAGTTTTACTGAGGTTAGGTTAGTTACTAAGGTTAAGGTTAGGAATAAGGTTAGATTCAACCGTTTAAGCATAATTTACTTAAATTACTTTAGGAATACCGGGCCACGCAGTTCCGCTGGATGTACGCCCGGGGCGGTCTGTCATTCAATTGGTCTGTTTGTCCAAGATTTACATACACAAACCGAGAGCCGACGAGAGGAGTTTATCAGATATTGTTTATTTGTTCCTGTCACTTCCTTACTTGAAAATGAAACTGTTAAACTTGAATTTCAGAGTGAAAACCTTTTCGCCATGGCTTATTTTGCACATTCCTAACTGCTAATGGCAAGTTGTTCGATAGACTTGTCAGTGTGCAGGACTTTTAAGAGATCTGAGTGGCCCAGTGCAGTCAGGGGGCTCGATTAGGTAACAGATAGTATGTTGTATGATTGTATGATGTTATAAATATATTATGATATTGTATTGACTAAACTTGTTTTGCCTGTACAATATTGACTAAATCAAATAAAACGTCTAAAACTGAAAAAGTGAAGTGGATTAGGTCAGATATACCTGTATAGGATGGTTCCATGACGAAGAAGAATTTTAGTCACCCAACAGAGTTGGGGGTGATATAGTTCCAGATGGATGCATCATTCATGACAGAAGGCCATGTGATGATAAAAAGAAAAAGGCCTAGATTATGTGATAGAGGTCAGGTCAAACATATTTGCAGAGAGAGAGCGAGAGAGACCCGGTTTGTGGTGCACCAGCACCATAATCTTATGCAATATATTTTATTTATTTTATCCACATGGTTATATTACTCGACTACAGGGATACAGCGTTAAAGGGTATAATATATGGGCATTATAGGCTACTACAACTCCTTGATCCCACATTACATTCACCTGTCCTTAATTAAGTCTTCACAAACATCCACCTCTGCCTTTTGCACTTCCTCAGGAGACGTTCTGTCTGTGTGACAAAAACAAAAAGGAGGCTGACATCATGGACCCTATATCTTGCCTTACCAATATCGGTCATCTTTTTTAGGCATTTTCTACTATTTTGAAAAAAGATTTTTTACGATATTTCAAATAACCGATCTACATCGACACGTGAGCTTGTAGATGGGCTATTTGAAATATTATGAAATGTTTTTTTCAAAATAGTAAAAACACCACCTGACACTATTAAGTTATAATAAGTATTCGCCCTGCCATATGTCTCACCAGTGCTTTGGTGATCCATTTCTTTCAATGGCTATTAAATAGTTCTAAACATGTAAGATTATGCCCAACTTAGTTGATAGGGTGTTTTGAGAATATCACCTTTTTAAGCAAGTTTTTCTGTATATCATTCCTTAAATGAGACATTTTAGATGTGTTTACAATGTGAGCTTGTAGATATATTTTTGTCCAATGTTAAATGTTGAACAAGTTCCCCAAAATACCAAGTTGAAAGTAGTACTTTTCATAACTGCTCTATGACTTTAATGACTTAATTGTTTTTCTTTATTGTAAATAAAGCTGTGTGAAAAATCGTCTATCCAAGAGGCATGCGCGCGTTTTTCAAGTTATATGAGAATAGCATAGCAGATCTACGAGTTCACAACTCGTGGATGTGACGCGACGTGAGCTTGTACATCTGCTATTATCGTCGCGCGAGACGAGCTTCACTCAGTGTTGCCATGTCCGCTAATTATAAGCGACTTTGGGCTTGTCTTTCTGTAAAGTTGCTTGGTTTTCTTCTCCCTTCTTCCACCAAAAATAGCAGTTCTGGCTTTACCTTGCACTCGTTTTATGCAAAAGCCAATATGGTAGAGGGCTATGCCAACTGGTGAGAGCACGAAGCACACGACCATTGGTCAAAGGGTGGAGCTATAGCACTCAATTGCAAATGCAAACTTTGAACAGGCATAACTCATGAACCATTTGACCGTCAGCAATAGAACATTGATACACACATGCGTCTCCTCATGCCGAACAACTTTTGACCTCTGACCTTTAGATCTCCCTCCATTTTGAATTATATGAAACAGTTCAAATCTATCCTCTTTGAAGCTTTTATGAGAAAATTAAAATTTCATCTTTTTTTTCAAGTTTCCTCAGACTGGTGGCTGGCATCTCCTTAGAGATAGGGTGAGAAGTTAGTTAGTTAGATCACGCCAGAGAGACTCGGAGTAGAGTTGCTGTTGGAAAGTAGCCAGCTTAGGTGGTTAGGGCATCTGGTCGTTCCCTAGGCTCCCAGGGAGGTGCTCATTGATGCACGTCCTGCTGGAAGGAGACCCTTGGGCAGACCAAAAAGGATGAGTTGGAGGGTTTATATCTCCAAATGTGCAGGAAACGCCTCAGGTCGGATCCCAGGCCCATAATGAAGTTAGCTAATGTTGCTGTGGAGAGAGCCAGAGCTTTATAGAGACAGAGTTCTGACATCTCCGTTCACTCCCATGGTAAAGGTCTAATGGCGGCTGCTCTACATAGACTTCTATTGAGCATGGGGACAACCGAGTGTGACAAGTCGTGGACCGGAAGTAGGCAGAAATGCATTGGACTCAGGCAACAGCCCAGCTTTAATGAGACTTAAATCCCTTTATTTTAGATTGTTTTGTAGTAATAGTACAACATAAACATTACAGAGACTTTAGTTGTTACTGCATAATACTTTGAAACAGTTAACATGTTGCACACATGGTTAAAATAGCTCTTATTTGCGCCGCCCTCGTTGAAATCGATGTATTTCCAAATCCAGCTTGTCACACTCCAAGGCTGCATGAACATGTCGCAACTCTTCTAATTTAGATGGCTCTGGAGAGAGCGAAGCCTGGAGCTCTCTGGTGGAGCTGTTGCCTCTGCGACCCGACTACCGATAAGCGGTTGAAGATGGATGGATGAATTGTTTTCATGGAGCTGGTTGCTTGTGTAGCAGAGTGGCTCAGACTACCCGCGGGCAGACTTGCGCTGCCATGAGCTTCCAAAGGACGCGGAGCCGCTTGCCTTCTTCGGTGGTATTTGTGTTGAAGTGAATGGCGCCTCTGCGGCACAATGCCGCAGAGGCAAGCTTCCAGGAAACGCTTGCCTCCGCGTCATTGTGCCGCCCGGAAGGAGCTTATTTTACATTCACTTCAACACAAATACCACCGAAGAAGGCAAGCGGCTCTGCGTCCTTTTGAATCTTATGGTCGCGTATATGTACTGTCTCATACCCATTCAGAGCCTCTACCTGATGGCCACTCTGCTACACTTGTTCTCACACAATCTGGCAACACTGGGCTTCAGTTCACACTTCCTCCTCTAGGGGCGCCTGTGTCCTGTCGTGTCGGGTTCTCTCTTTAGTGGAAGCTCTGTGTTGATCGCTGCTGCTGCTGCTTTCACACGTGCAATCGTTTCTAGGTAATAATAATAACCCAATCCAGGATGGAACTATTAACGAACTGCGGGGTTATGGGGTTCGTATCGTAACGGACTAGGGTTATTATCGGCGTGACGTCTTTTTGTTGTTGTATTCATTCATTTATTTATTTAATAATAACATTGTGATCCGCGCACGCGCTTTTTTTCACGAGTGGAGGGAGACAGTCAGACAGACAGGGAACCACTTGCTTGGAACTTTAGCCTGCCGGGTTAGCTAGCCTGCCGGGTTAGCTTTTCCAAGCTAGCTTGGTATAGTTAGCTAGTGACTGTCTATCTATCTATCTGCTGCTGCCTGCCTGCCTGGGTCCACTTTGTTGATGTATGTATCGCTGCTAGCGCCATTTAGCAGCCAGCAGCAACACTGTGCTAAAGCAAAGCGAAACGCAGTCTATTATCAAACTATACTAATCTATTATAATTATAAAAGGTGATTTGTATTTCGTTCTCGCCGGTCGGCCGGTGTCGCGCAAACTAACTATATAACGGGGCTTTTTTTTTCCTTTGATAGCGTGGAAGAAAGAAAGGAAAGGAAAGGTGTGCTGGTGGTGGTGGTGTTGTTGTGACTCTCTTTGTGGAAATAAGAGTAAAAAGTCCAGCGTTTCCCCCCCCTTTTCACCACCTTCCTCCTCGCCAGGTTGAAAGCCATAGAAGCCGACCACCACCACGGAGGAACCACCATGGGGGCATATCTGTCGCAACCCAACACCGCCAAAACATCTGCCGACGGCGGCGGCGGCAGCAGCAGCATGAGTTACGGCTTCTCTGCTATGCAGGGCTGGAGGGTCTCCATGGAGGTAGGTGAATGAATGAATGCAGGGCTGGAGGGTCTCCATGGAGGTAGGTGAATGAATGAATGGTCTCCATGGAGGTAGGTGAATGAATGAATGGTCTCCATGGAGGTAGGTGAATGAATGAATGAGGGTCTCCATGGAGGTAGGTGAATGAATGAATGCAGGGCTGGAGGGTCTCCATGGAGGTAGGTGAATGAATGAATGCAGGGCTGGAGGGTCTCCATGGAGGTAGGTGAATGAATGAGGGCTGGAGGGTCTCCATGGAGGTAGGTGAATGAATGAATGCAGGGCTGGAGGGTCTCCATGGAGGTAGGTGAATGAATGAATGCAGGGCTGGAGGGTCTCCATGGAGGTAGGTGAATGAATGAATGCACTCCATGGAGGTAGGTGAATGAATGAATGCAGGGCTGGAGGGTCTCCATGGAGAGGTAGGTGAATGAATGAATGCAGGGCTGGAGGGTCTCCATGGAGAGGTAGGTGAATGAATGAATGAATGCAGGGCTGGAGGGTCTCCATGGAGAGGTAGGTGAATGAATGAATGCAGGGCTGGAGGGTCTCCATGGAGGTAGGTGAATGAATGAATGCAGGGCTGGAGGGTCTCCATGGAGGTAGGTGAATGAATGAATGCAGGGCTGGAGGGTCTCCATGGAGGTAGGTGAATGAATGAATGGTCTCCATGGAGGTAGGTGAATGAATGAATGCAGGGCTGGAGGGTCTACATGGAGGTAGGTGAATGAATGAATGGTCTCCATGGAGGTAGGTGAATGAATGGATGAGGGTCTCCATGGAGGTAGGTGAATGAATGAATGAATGGTCTCCATGGAGGTAGGTGAATGAATGGATGAGGTCTGGAGGGTCTCCATGGAGGTAGGTGAATGAATGAATGAGGTCTGGAGGGTCTCCATGGAGGTAGGTGAATGAATGAATGGATGGATGGATGGATGAGCTGATGGTGAACTAACTGCAGTGGGTTTCAACTTTCAACCAGTTAGTCAGTCCTTGAGGAGGGGGTTTCAGGTGGTCCCCAATCCATGCAGCTAAATGGTCGAGAGTTGGTAACCAAATCATGGACCCTTGGATAGATCTATAACTCTTGAGAACGTACATTTAAACCATTTCTGGTTTATTTTATGCTCTCAAGAGTAAATAAAAACGCAAGTCTACACAATTAGAGAATGTAAAATAATTGTTATTTTCTTCAACATTTGTCTGTTGTCTCCCCTAATGGCACCAACATCAATTCAGCATGGAATTATGGACACAATCTTATCCAACGATAGTAGCATAAGTTATGGGTCTGAGAGGTACTTGAAATGTCATCAAATGGTGGTCCGTGGCTCAAGTGCAGAATAAATACTGAAATGGGTGATTCATGATTGAATATCGCTGCAGTGTTTAACTTGATTTGTTTGTGCACATCATATGTTAACAATACAACACATGATATGTACACATCTTTGTTCATTTGTAATACTTATAACGGGATAACCGCTTGGTTACAAGTTACAAATGCAAAGGCATTTTTTTTAGACCTATGTCTGCAGTAACACAATTGAGGCTCACAGACGGTTATGTAACATTACTGGTATATATGTTTACCACTAACTAAATTTGACTGTATGTTAAAGTTAACCGATTTGTTTGTGTCCCAACAGGATGCTCATAACTGCATCCCAGAGCTTGACGAGGAGACGGCCATGTTTTCTGTCTATGATGGCCATGGAGGTAAAATAGCCATTAACTGTCTTCTAAAAGTTGTTCAAACGGTATCTGGAATGCTCACCTTAAAACATGCTCCACTGACCTCACGCCGACCGCTCGACGCGGGCGGTTCTTGTGTTTGTTTTTACTGGGAGTGGGAATAAGGGTAGAAATAACTTTAGGGTCAGGCCAGAGCCTTATAGAGAAAGAGTTGCGACATTGACGTTTCGCCGAGCAGCCTGGTCACGTGGTTCATGTACCGGTACCTGCGCGAGCCCGTAGACTCCAATGCATTACTAACGTCCGGTTGTCACCCATGCTCATGGGTGACACTTCCGGTTGTCACCCAAGCTCAATAGAAGTCTATTGAGCATGGGTGACAACCGGAAGTTGTCAGCCGCCATTAAACCTTACAATGGGAGTGAACAGAGATGTCGGAACTCTGTTTTCAACGGCTCTGGGTCAGGCATAGCTTTACTCTGGTTAAGTTTGTTATAGGCTTAGGTTAGGGGAGGTGCCTATCTGTGGGTTGAACCAGAACGGCCTTTATTTATTATCCAACATATACACAACACAGGTCGACACACATTGGAGAAATACAAGTTCAGTTGACTAATAACAATCCTTTGTTTCTCTGTCCTCTGAAGGCGAGGAGGTGGCTTTGTACTGTTCTAAGTACCTTCCTGACGTCATCAAGGAGCAGAAGACCTACAAGGACGGCAAATTGCAAAAGGTAAAAAAAAAAAAAGTTCCCTCTTGAGAATTTTTCATCGATCTGAGCAAACACTCCAACCTTCTGAGTGCAACTTGAACAACTGCTGAGCAACATATGATGAGTGCACTTTGTACGTTATGCTCATCTCAAGTTACGGCTTAATCAAACCTAATTACAGAATAATTAACAGTTGCATTACGTTTAATAAACCGTATGCTATAACGTCATTTAAGTAAAAAAGGGGGGAGGTGCGTGCATGCGTCCGTGTGCGCGCTGTTATAGGGAATTGTTGGGACATTAAGAGGGAATAATTCAAACCCTTAAGGATCCTAACCCTATTCAGGTCTAGGAGTCTGTATTTCTGTATGGTTGTGTGGTCACTGGTCCGCTGTCTGTAGATATGTATGTTTATCTCTGTTTTTTTTATTTTCAGGCTCTGGAGGAAGCCTTCCTTGCCATCGATAAAAAAATTACCACAGAGGAAGTGATCAAAGAGCTGGTCATAATTGCTGGACGACCCACTGAAGAGCCAGCCAATGAGAAGGTGGCAGAGGAGGACGACGGTGGGTGGACCCATACAGTTGGCCTGGCATGGCCAGACTAATATCACTGTGATATTATTCTGGAACCTGCATTTCCAAGTAAAGGGGCGAATTCAAGATTTATATGGTTTCTAGGCTACCGTACAGTAGCCTGTGTGGCTGAGTGTAGACTGAAAAATCGTCAACTGAAAAATAAATAAAATTGTGTGTGCAATTTACCAGGCGGGCTCAAGACCAGATCGGACTGGCTAATTTGATGAAAGCCAGGCTTGGTGGAAAGCCACATGGTGGAAAGCCTGGTGACACAAGATTAGAAATGGCACAGTCCGCGACTGTGCACTGATAGACTGTTTGTTTAAAAATGGGCTGTGATCTCAACGGACTAAACCCCCAACTAGCTTGTCTCGAGCAAACCACAAACTAGCTTGTGGTTTGCTGCTCGACTGCTTTCTTGCAGTGATGGCGGGATTCTTTATTTCTACATTTCTGTTTCTTCACCGTCAGCGCCCAACACTGACTGCTAAAGTTGCACGTGAAGAACAACTATAACTTGTCAAACTCGCAGTCCTAATTCTCTTTGATCACGCTAAGAAAGTGAAAGCAATCCGTGGTGAATGAGAATCTGGCTCATATATGGACGTGGACGGCTATCACATCGAGTCAGGCATAAGTGACCACTGGTACCTCGTTGTGGATTATAGTGGTGGGGCACAAAGTGTTTAAGTTTGTCTACAATGATGTGTGTCACCTTGTGGATTTGAGAGTAGACAATTCTGTGACACCTCTACCATCAACACTAACAGCCATACGATATCAAGTTGGGACAGAAGCAATCGTGCAGTATTAGGACTTTGGCACACCTTTTTTGTTACTTGGCAACAGGAGATCAGACAGCCTAAACCAGTGGTTTTCAACCAGTGGTCCGGGGACCACCAGTGGTCCGGGGACCACCAGTGGTCCTTGAGAGGGTTCCAGGTGGTCCCCAGCTAAATTATGGAGAGTTGTTAACCAAATAGACCCTTATAGATCTTTAAAATGAAACTTGAAAAAAATTTAAAATGAAACATCTGCATTACTTTATTTACAATAAAGTATACACAATTACAGAATGCAGAAGAATTGTTATTTTGATCAACGTTTGAACCTCCCAGACACTTTGTGTGGGGTGCGTCTATGATGAACACCCACCCCACACAATAGTGGTGGTCCCCCAGGTTGCTCTTAGTCAGGATGGTGGTCCCTGGGTCAAAATCTTTTGAAAACTATAGGCCTAAACGCATTTCTCTTGTACATTTGTTTTACGAGGCTTAAACCTTTCAGTTCATTGTTCATCTTCAGGAGGAAGTAAGATAGTAATAATCATAAAACCATAACATGTTCCCCTCTTCTTTCCCTGTGCAGTGGACACAGAGGAGGCAGCTCTGCTTCACGAGGAGGCCACCATGACGATCGAGGAGCTGCTGGTGCGCTACGGCCAGAACCTCAATGCTGTCAAACACGCTGCTGCAGCCAGGTAATTGGCTGCAAAGTGCTGCCAGACGACGAGTGATGGTTATTTTTGGAAGACATTACATGTAGAGACTGTCCCTGTACTGTTCTATATTTACTGAAGGGGTGTCATCTGTTGGAAAACGGTTGCCTTGTTACTGCCTTTGTTTACATAATGATTTATTAGCCTGGAAACCAGCCCAATCTGCCACAGGAAAAGAATCACTGGGTAGATTGGGTCTGAATTATATTTCCCTGAGCCCAAATTTGTGAGGGACCAATCAGAGCCCACTATTCAAAGTGACTTTTTTGCTGTGACATTGGAATCTGTTTGTAACCACCTCTTGGAAATAAAACCTCAACAAAGAAGTTCCAGACTAATATCTACGCAGTGATATTAGTCTGGCCATGCCAGGCTAATGATTTATGGGATCTAATAGTTAAAAGGTTTACGACGTCTATCTGGAGGGCAGATATTTTGAGAATTTGTAATATTACTATTATGTTTAATCCAAGAAGGTGTTTGGACACTAATCACATCCCTGTCGCTGTTGAGCAGCCTCTACGGAATTACCAACACCCGTTCCACGCATTTCCTGAATGAACTTAAGCCATGCCCCCCACGCCTGATTGGTCGGTGTAAAACTGTCATGGCGCCTAGCCGCCCGCTGACTAACCCAAACCCCAAAACCTAACCCTATGTTTTAGGGTTAGGTTTTGGGGTTAGGGTTAGTCCATTACTATCCCTACCCCAACCTTAACTCCTAACCTGACCTTAACCGCAAGCAGGTTGCAACGCTGTTGTTGTTGTTGTGGGGCCGCCATGACAGTTTTACCAGTTTTACACCGACCAATCAGGCATGGGGGCGTGGCTTCATGTCAGGAAATAAGTTCTTATGTGCGGGGGGAAAAGTCTTCAAGCTGTTGAGCAGGCTCTGTTACTCTGTTTGGTTCTGCTAAGTCTCATTTCTCTCTGCTTCTAGTGCGGCTGCCAAGAAGGCCTCCTGCCCTCACCCGGAAGCCACAGGGGGCGACACGGGGGAAGGGGGAGGAGAGAAGAAGCCAGGTCTGAACGGGGACGTGGAGGAAGAGAGCAACGGGAAGGCGAAGGAAGGAGGGACTAGGGCATACTCAAAGTTGCGAGCCTGCCGCAGAGCTGCTGCTGCTGCGTCCGGAGGGGGTGCTGGCAGCGGAGACTCCTCCTCAGGTAGGCTGTCCAATGGAAACCACAAACCACGCATCTTTCTTTATAACCGAAAGACAGCCCTGCTTATTGTCTTAATACAAGCTGCTTTCTCTCATTTGAACACTGGGAAATGTGTGACGGATTAGTTCGGGACATTGTCCGGTGTTTGCCTTTTCACACACACACACACACACGTAGCATGCAACAGGAGAATGTCCATTTCAGATGCATTCATACATGAAGGTAAATGGCTTGTTAAGGCGATGGGTGAGGGGTCTCGGTAGTAGATGCACACATTAGCTACTACCACATAAATGAGCAAAGATGCAAGGATCAAATGCAATCTTTTTGATTTCCACAGACCATTGAATACATACATGCATGCATACATTGAATACATTGAATAGCCTAGAAAAGTAAAGTTTAGACCTAGTCGTCTGGAGACTCCAATGATCGGTTCCACAAGCCCTAGCCTGGCCCAGTCAGTGTGCTTCCTGTAGAGGGGCAGGTAGCGCATGGAGCAAGTGCTGTATAATATTAGCGAGTTTAAGATCGCCCGACCGTCCGACGTGCAACGCCACCGGTGAATGGCTCGGTGCTCCATATATAAACCTTGCGGCCGTCGGAGCCCATGCTACGACGGCAGAACACAGCTTTTGGCTTCTTGTTCACAACGTCGACGACAGGGAAGGTGCATGTACGTGTCACCATGGGAACCAGAGACGCCAGTGGAAGGGATGGCGCCCGTCGGCGTTGTCTGTTTTCTTAACTATTTGGGCTTATGTGGCGACGGCGTCGGAGCACTTCCTACTTCCTCGTCGTGTCGAAGTCGCAGGAAAGGCGATCTTAAACTCGCTATTGATTCACCGATCTGAGCCTCGTGTCCATGTCATGCTTCTCCAGGTGGAGCTGCTGGCCCAGAGGGCAGCAGCGAAGGAGGGGCGAAGGCCGGCAAGGCAGAGGGAGACGCCGGTCCCTCCTGCTCCTCCTCAGCCAAGGCTCCAACAGACGACAAGTCCCGCTTCTTCGATGATAGTGAGTCGGAGGAAGGAGAGGAGGAGGAGGGCAGTGATGATGAAGAGGTGAGGGGTTACTAGAGTATTGTTGGTTTCGTCGACTTAAAACTGAGTCGGCCACCTTTTTTCACTAAACAAAAACTAAATAAAAAACTAGGCAATGATGAGTAAAACTGAGACTGAATATACTGACAATTTCTCCAACAAATAAAAACCAGGCTGAAATGTTAGGGATGGACTAGTGGAGAAGAGATCCTTTTATGCATTTTTGCTTTTTATGCTTGACGTGTTTTCGTATTTTCAGCATGCAACCAAGTGTAAAATCAGTCATTATGATGCCATTAAGGCCTACCAAAATACATTTTAGTAATCTAAATAAACTAGATTTAGTCATCTAAAATCTTTTTAATTAGTTGACTAAAACACTAAAACATTTCAGATGACTAAAATATGACAAACTAAATTAAGTTTCATTCCAAAGACTGACTAAATTAAAACCCAAATTTGCTGTCCAAATCAACACTAGGCAGGTGTTTAGATATTTATGTAAGCTAATGGTTTAGGTAGAGCATTCTAAAACCGATTCCACCGATAACTCCCTAGGGGGTTACTAGGCGTCACAGACAACAGCGAGTGAACAAGGAAGTGTCTCGCTCTGGTGGACGCAAAGCGGAGCTACTTTTGTGTGAAGCTTTATGGGGTTAATATTGCTAAATGTTTGTAACCGTTATAGAAAAGCAATAAGCCACTCAAGGTCGCAGGTTACCTTCCACCCCCCACTCCCTGTGCTGTCTGGTGATTGAAACAGAATAAAGTCATACGTATTTGCACCCCCCCCCCATCCCCTCCCATTCATATAAGCTAAATAAATAAAATTATACTATTTCCATTGTCTCAAAGTTGACAAGACTTAAGTTAATGTTGCTCTTCATTTTGCTGAACAACACCAACCATCCAGTCAAGTCTGGAGCAGGACACCAGAACCACCGAGCTAACCTAAGTGTGTGGGTTTTTTTTGTCGTCAGGACGGCAGCGAAGAGGAGGACGGTGATAGCAGTGACCTGGAGGAAGAGGATACAGAAGAGGGTGAGGAAGACTCTGAGGATGAAGATGAAGAAGAAATGTGCCTACCCGGGATGGACGGCAAGGAGGAGGTATGTATGAGATGGAGCAGTTCCATGAACGATCTGCCGTTCCTAACTGAAAGGTAGATGGGTGAATTCTAGTGATGCACCGATGTATCGGTCCACATATCGGTTTGGCCGATATTTGCTGTTATCGGTCAATATCGGTATCGGCAAATAAATCTGACATTAACAGATGGCAGTAGCCGATGTTTATCTGTTGTTGATAAGCATACATTTTGCATTGAATATATTGGTATGTTGGTCATCTGTAGTCTACCAAACTGTAGATTCTGGACATTTATTTCTTGTATTGAATATCTATTTGTTTGCCTGGCACAAAAGGGGTAAATAAAAACAATACAAACTAAATAAACATATAAACATAAATTGTTAATTTAAATAAACATCGGTATCGGCCAAGAATTTCCATATTGGTGCATCCCTAGTGAATTCCATGACTTTTACCGAGAAGTCCTGTGGTCATTTATGTGATCAGTTGAAGTCATTGGTGGTACAACAAAGTATGGTGTATTTGGGTTTTAAGTGGTTAACCCCTCTGTGTGTGTGTGTTTGTGTGCAGCCTGGTTCAGACAGTGGCACCACAGCAGTAGTTGCCCTTATCCGAGGGAAGCAGCTGATTGTGGCAAACGCTGGGGACTCTCGCTGCGTGGTGTCTGAGCGAGGTAAGACCACTAACGGGCCAAAACATGGTGCTAACATGGACTTTTACTTTCAGTCAACAAGTGGTGGCATTTAAACATTCTAATGGTGCTCTGCTCATACTGATACTGCTCATAATGGTGGCATGAGTGAGCATGAACAAACAATCTTAAAGATGAAGTGCCGTAACATGGTTATAATATTCAAATATGTCTTCCCTGTCTGTGTATTTTTGGTTCCTGTTCCTGCAGGCAAGGCAGTCGACATGTCATATGATCACAAGCCCGAGGACGAGCTGGAGCTGGCTCGCATCAAGAACGCCGGAGGGAAGGTTACAATGGATGGACGGGTCAATGGAGGACTCAACCTCTCCAGGGCTATTGGTATGACTGCATGTTTCACTAGTGTAGAGTAGTGGTTAGTGGTCTGGTGGGTTCAATATATCATTATATAATATTACCCTGACGATATGTGAATCCATACAGAGGCTGCTCTATCGATTGTGTGTTTATTACTGTATGTCAGTTTTAACATAAACACAGGGGGTGAAGGTGCAATGCATAATAAAGCCACGAGGTGGCTTTTATTTTGATGTATAGCTCTCTGATGGCCTTTGCTAATTGCTACAGAATAATAAGAGCTATTGTTAGTAAATACATGGTCATTATTTGAAATCACGTTGTATAACATTGTATATTGATATATAGCGTATCGTGCCCTGCTCTGAATCGTGATGTATATCTATCGTGCGGTTGCAGGCAATAGCGAGTTTAAGATCGCTAGCCCGTCCGCCGTGCGACGCCACCGGCGAATGGCTCGGTGCTCGATATATAAACCTCGCGGCCGTCAGAGCCCATGCTACGACGGCAGAACACAGCTTTTGGCGTCTTGTTAACAACGTTGACGACAGAGAAGGTGCATGTACGTGTCACCATGGGAACCAGAGACACCAGTGGAAGGGGTGGCGCCCGTCGTCGTTGTCTGTTTTCTTAACTATTTGGGTTTCTGTGGCGACGGTGTCGGAACACTTCCTACTTCCTCGAAGTCGCAGGGAGGGCGATCTTAAACTCCCTAATACCTCTCAAAGTTGATTCCAGGGACTCTCAGGGTTCCTTTGGTGGGGGCAGGTCTAAATGAACCCCACACAAATCTGTAACGTTTGGTTACATTTGTATACTGTCAAGAGTTGAGGAGAGACAGGACTGAGATTTCGTTTACCTCTTTTCCTTCTTTCAAGACGAACCATGTCGAGGGGTGCGGGGGAAAAAAATAAGGTTGAGCATTTCTGTTTTTCTGTCCCGACATGCAGGTGACCACTTCTACAAGAGAAACAAGGCACTGCCGCCGGAGGAGCAGATGATCTCATCGATGCCTGATGTCAAAGTGCTGACGCTCCACGAGGACCATGACTTCATGGTCATCGCCTGCGACGGCATCTGGTGAGTACGCGGCTGGCCGTGGAGAGCCAATTTAAAACCGCTAATCGATTGTTGAGTTAAAATCCACGATTCGAGTTTCAAATCTGGCACATGATTAGTCTTGTAGTAGACTTGGGGACAGAATGTTTCAATGTAAGTTGCATTACATTTAAAACTATGGTTAAGGTTTCAATTCAGGTTAAAGCTCTTTAGCCTAGGGCTGAGAACCTGAGCTCAGAAATTACTTTCAAATGTCTTTCTTTGAGCAATTTGTTTTATAGGGGTTTCTTGTTATCCTCCCATTATAATCAGGCAAAATTGTCAAAAATGTAAAACTTTCCTTTTGCTTTAGGTAGTAACATGTGACGTGTCAAACTAGGGTTTTTTCATGATTGTGAATCCATTCCAAGCATTAGTTTTGCACAAAAAAAACACTCCTTGGGCTAAAAACAGCCATAGCTACTTGCCCAAAATATGCTGACCTCATCACATTTGTGATTACATCATCACATTTGTCATGACTTCTATGGCTGTTTCTAACCCAAGGAGTGTTTTTTTGTTCAAAACTAATGCTTGGAATGGATTCAGAATCATGAAAACCCCCTAGGTTGACATGTCACTTGTTACTTAAAGCAAAAGGAAAGTTTGACAATTTTGCCTGCCATAAGATTATAATGGGAGGACAACAAGAAACCCCTATGAAACAAATTGCCCAATACCCACATGCTTGAGAGCATGGACACTGTAAGGTGGTTGAAAAGGCTGGAATGAAAATACAACGGTTATGACATCGATGTCTGTGTGTTTTTAGACTTGTGGAAATCTGAAACTGTGAATGTTCAGTTCACCCTGTCTCTATCTGGTTACAGGAATGTGTTAAGTAGCCAGGAGGTGGTGGACTTCATCAGTGAGAGGATCAAACCAGACCACACTGGCAAAGCCAGACCCCTCTCGTCCATAGTGGAAGAGGTAAGGCACCCCATGGTATAGGGCAGGCATGGGACTGACTGGGCCATTTCCATGGTCAGGCTTACCCTGGTGGCCTAAAACATTGTCGCTGTCTGCCAGACTTGACCCTGCCACGGCTGCAGCCGGATGTTTTACTCTGAATACCCCCACATTCACACCACAGTGAACCGGAAGCTATGGTAATCTTTTAAAGTAATCCAGAGCGTTAATGTTGTAACCGCGAAGGTAGCGTCGATTTGGTACTGAGCCATCCTGGTTTTGATCAAACCTCTCAATCTGAGAAAAGATTCAAAGAAAAATGTGTTTTTAAGATCGCTGTTTACACAGAAGTCTATGGAGCGGCCATCTTGGTCAGGGCAACAGGGCCTGTTTACTGCTAGACACTGCGAAACAATTGATTACATAATTACATTTCTCTTGTGAGAATCATAAAAAAAACATCACAATGTCCACATCTCACATTCAACTATACTTGTGGCTGTGGGGATGTATGGCCCTGAATAGTTGTGGGGATATTTGGCCCCCAAGTAACACACACACACACACACAGGATGTTGGATATTTTTAATAGGTACAGTTTACACAAGGCTGCATGTATGCGTTGCTCTCTAACATTTTCTTTCCTTCCCCCCAACAGCTGCTGGACCACTGTTTAGCCCCTGACACGTCAGGAGATGGAACAGGATGTGACAACATGACCTGCATGATCGTCACCTTCCGGCCACACCCCTCCGCAGCTCCGAGCCAATCGGACGACAACAAGAAGAGGAAGCAGGAGGACGCGGCGAATGGAAATGACAACAAAAAGGCTAAATGTGACTAGAAAGAAACTGTTCCAGAATGGAGCTGCTTTAGCCTCACGTTGCCCAAGAAACACCACACGTGTTCTGTTCATGTTAAATCTGCGCCTCTTCAGGATAAATCCACCTTAAAAATATATATATAATTATCACTTATGCTGTTCCTATGAATACAGAATCAATTGAGGTTATAGAAATGAATTTGAGTTAATTTCTCTTTTAGGGTGCATTTTCACTTAAGAGGCCTCATCTTTTTCTTTTTTTTTTCTTTTGTAGTTTTGTTCTCTTCTTTTTGGTGTTATTGGGAAGAAGCTTTCTGTAAAGAGAGACCAGAAAAAGAGAGAGAGAGACCAGGTAGACCTGCCACTCATTGGCTAGTATTGAATAGGCCCCCTACTCATTGGCCGGTTCAGTATACCAAATTGGAATGACAAACTCCAAATGTATGTAAGGAAGCTGAAAACGCTGAGAAAACTAGTGTTAACCTGCATGCTTGTAAACACATTGTGGAGACTGATAGTCATTAGGCATTTGCTGTAAATGCATGTCTCCAGTTTCTGTTTACATTTCACAAAGTGACATGCATTTCTTTTGGATACTCGTCTTACTCGGTATGGCGTGCACTTCACAGTGTGTGCAGGTTTAGTGACATCTTGCCAATTTAAAAACTGCACATGTTGGAGTAACCCTCACTGTGCTTATGACGCTTTCTCTCTTTTCTCTATTCGTGTGTGGGTGTTCAGTTAGTCAGGGACTGAGGCACGAATGGACACCATCTACCTTTTAACCCAATTCTTTCTTTCTTTTTCTTTTCCTCCCTTGTGCCTGCCACTTTGCATCCCCCCAAATGAATGTTTTAACACACAAGATGTCTGAAGATGGAAGCTGTGACTGACATGAGCTAAAAGGTAGTAGGCAGACAGATCTGTGTCATTCACAGGGAAAGAGCAGAGTATTTGTGTACATTCTTGCGGACCAAGACATTGCACTCTTATCTGATTTTGTTTGAATTTAAAATGTACGCCCAGCTATCTTAACGCGGTGTCCTACACATGATGGTATGAAACTAAGCTGAAGGATTTTGTGCACTAGCCCTGCAGGTATAGTTTGTTGCCATTTCTTTGGTTGGTTTTTCATTTAAATCCTAAAGATGTGGGAGTAGGAGATGTCAAACTCGTACACATCCCATGCACTTCACAAGAGATTACTATTAATATGCTTATGTTCCGCTTTGTGCTGTCCTGATAATTCTTCCTATAGCCAAAGGCTACTATGATTTTTCCTCCATCCAAATCGGACAATTTGACATCTAAGGAAACAAGCTATAGGCCTGTAAACTCGATCCCCAGTTTTGTGTGGTCTTGTGAACATGTTTTGTCATGAAGCCACTGCCTCACAGCTATAGCTAGCCTGTCACCCTTGGTCGGTAGTCCGGTTACCCTCTCCATGTCTCATTTTCCCCTCATCTCTGTTTTAAAGATCCATTTAAGAAAAAAATAGATGTAATCGGAATTCCACTCAAATATATATTTGTACGTGCGGCTCGTCTGTTGAGTCAGTTCTATAGACACGTTTGAATAAATCCCCTTTTTTGTAAACATGTTGAACATATAGCTTCTGATGTGTAGGAATCGCATAAGATTTGTGATGCTGTCTGAACAGTGGAGAAGGTGTACAGAATGTATGTTTTGAGTGGAACCGCTCTAAAAAACAACACCCGCTTCAAATGTTATTAACCGATGCCGCTCACCTGGAGCCTACTGGCTCCGATTAGGAAGCCTTGTTATCAACCGATACCGCTCACCTGGAGCCTACTGGCTCCAATTAGGAAGCGATACCGCTCACCTGGAGCCTACTGGCTCCGATTAGGAAGCGATACCGCTCACCTGGAGCCTACTGGCTCCAATTAGGAAGCCTTGTTATCAACCGATATCGCTCACCTGGAGCCTACTGGCTCCAATTAGGAAGCGATACCGCTCACCTGGAGCCTACTGGCTCCGATTAGGAAGCGCGGGAAGTGAAATTACTGCCACCAAAGGGATAACTTGTGGAACTGACTTACGTGGACGTTTTAGGGTTGGTAATAGTCGGAACAACACGACTAACGTCACGCCGGGACGTGTCCGCGGTTTCTAATCACAGCCAGTAGGCTGGCTCGATGGCATTGGAGTGAAAAGTAACCGCCTGGTGATTTATCGGTTGATTTTCATTCGAATCTGCTAATAAAGTGTAGCGCAACTGACGTTAACACTTTACAGCCCCCCCCAACCCCCCGATTTCAATAATCTTGTGTGACTGAGTCTGTTTCTAATGTACCGTCTCATTGCCATGCCATTCTTTCTGTACATAGTTTTTTTTTCTTTATTTTTTTTCTTAGTACTTGTAGTTGAAGAAAAAGTAAATGCATTTTCTTTGTAATTGTGAATTGTGACATTTTTGGTGCATACACGTTTGACACCAGTATGTAAGTACATACAAATAACATTTTTCTTTTTTTTAAATAATGAAACGCCTCCAAATCTTGTGTGCTTCTTTTAAAGATTACAATCCCAGTAAGATGACCAAGCTAGTACAGACATGAGATTGTGCTGGCAAGCCTGTGAATTAAAATTAACTTGTTTTGCCTAAAAGCACATTCCTTCGTTAGCACTTGTGAGATATCAAAAATAGATGGGGAGTTTGTATAATAAAACAATGTTGAACATTGACTAAAAGCAAGACATATCCTAAGGCAGCTGCAGACAAAAACTCTGTTTTTCCCATTTCTGTTAAAGGCTTGGTTTAATTTTTCTGACTTAAAACTATAGGAAATACTTGCCATTCATATATTGTGGTTTCAAAGCTATGAATTGATTGCTTGAGTCCTGTTGTGGGAGGTCTGGTTTTGGTGAATATAATTAAGTAGTTAACACTAGCAGCAAGTATTTCCTACAGCTTTAAGTTAAAGAATAATAAATGAACTTCGCCTTTAATGAGTTTCAAGCTGGTAGATCTGCTATTTTTGCTGAAAGCTCCCCTCAGTCTGGAATGTTTGGGACTACTAGGGTTTAATGTGTATATATATATCATCATTTTTGGTTAACATTGAACAACATGTTGGGTAGACCAGTGGGTTTTCAATGCAATAACAGCACAATCATATCAAGGTCCATTACCGGTATTTATTCTTCATTTGAGCCACGGAGGACTATCTATTTGATGACATCTCGGACCCAAAACGTAGAATATTTTTGTTGGTTAAGATATTGTCCACAATTCTATGTGTATTGGTACAATTAGAAGAGAGAACAGGCAAACGATCAAAATACTCAACAACTCTTCTACATTCTCTAATTGTGTAGACCTCTTGTAAGTAAAGCAAGTAATGCAGATGTTTAGCATTAATGTAACTCTTGAGAGTTAGTTAATATTTAACTCAAGAGTTAAAAGATCCAATAAAGGACCATTCATCTTTTAGCAAGGGACCACGACCACCGGTGGGTCCCCGGGCCACTGGTTGAAAACGTAGAAGAAGGGGACGGGCCGTCGTTAATGCGACGTCATGACGTCACTGCGTAACTTTTTTGCGCGCTCCAGTAGCAGGAGATTCAACAACATGGCGCGGGAAACAACAACACAGAACTCTGCTGCTGAAATGGCTGAATTAAGTGTCCGTCCAGTCGGAGGAGGAGTAGGAGACCAGGAGAAGAAGGCTGATGTTGGTGGTGGTGTTTGTCCTCCCGACACGAAGCAGCTGCACGATTACGAGACTCAGTTCTTCCGCTTCACGCCGGAGACGTGCATGGTGCGGATCTTCGGCGCCTTCCAGGAGAGCCTGTACGACATGCTGCTGACCGTGGAGAGTCTGTTCGTCAGGCAGAAGTTACAGAACAACAACAGCGCCGCAGAGCTGCGGGC
>OOFJ01133617.1:0-13407 GCA_900323375.1 Benthosema glaciale | reverse complement strand
AGACGTATGAGCATCATGGCTCAAGTTATTTATTGTGCCTGAGTTTTGAGGGTTTTCTCCTGGACCTCCTAGGAAGATCATTTTAATGGCCTCTCTACTAGCAAGAAGGTTTTGACTCATGGATGTCTTATGCAAAAATGTGATGAACTGTGCCTTCAAACCAAAATAAAATATTTTGTCTAAAACTTTTTGATTTTTGTGGTTAAAATTACCTAAGGCAATTACATTGCCTTACCTTAAGGTAATGGGTAATGCTATGGCACTCGACATGTTGTAAAACTGCTGTTGAGACAGCTTATTCCTATTCCATATCCGTGGTGGGCGGTGACTTTGAAAGCCTGAGCAATAAACCTTGCAGTAAGCCCCGCCCTCTCCCCAGTGTCCTACCATGGGTAGGACACTTTCCAGCCGGGCTCATTCATTCCAATGTAAATATCATGGACGTTACCCATTAAATACTGGTTCATTTTTGGGACCAGACGTTCAAAATCTCTTCCAAATCTGTCAACGAGGCCTGCCATATGCACTGGAAAGATATGTGCGTGATATTTCTTTTTTTTAAACAATGTTTTATCATATAGGAAAACTTGGTGGAGACGCTTGTCCATCACATGTTATGCTTAGCTGTGATTGGACCATAGCCGTTTGGGGAGGGGCTTACTGCAAGGTCTATTGAGCATGCATTTGACCAGACCATGTCAAGTTGTCAACCATGGTTCCAAACATTTTTGTTGTTTGTTTGCATTTTATATATATTATAAATGAAGGGCCAAATAATAAATTGCCCCAATATTTCTTCAAATGCTACAAATAATACAGTAATTTTGGCAATGAACAAGAAATTGTAGGCTATAGTATCCAAATAATTTCCCCCAACCATTTTCCAATGCAAATATATTTATTAAAAAATATATATACTTTTTTTCACTTGTGCACACAAGGTAGTTGCACACTGGACAAGTCATTTTCAAAGACAGTCCAGCCCCCTTGGGTCCATGCCCGCAGTGCCCGCAGTGCTCTGGAGTCTGGGTAAACTATGACCTGACCTCCCTTAAAGGACCACTTCACCACTTTTCAACCTGCCTTCATATAATTGGTCCTCACTAATGTTCATGATAAAATACCACTATTTCTTTCTACTCGGTCTGTGTCTCAGGAGGGCTGTGGGCAGTTTTGAAAAAAATATTTCTATTTTTATCATGAGAACGATGGGTTCCACTTTCGCATTGGAACTTTTCAGGAAAAGAAAGCCTGCAGTTTTTATTAGCATTGGATTCCCCATCGATGATGCGCATGGAGGACGGTTTCTGAACTGCCCACAGCCCTCCTATGGCTATGAGGCACAGACTGAGTAGATATTTTTTTTGCTGTTTTATCATGAACATTAGTGAGGACCAAATTATATGAAGGGAGGTTGAAAAGTGTGACGTGGTCCTTTAACTGCCTTTGTTTTATTCGTCTTTTCGTCATATGGGACTATGCCAACTTCATGTTGACGGAGGAGCTCTGGGTATGACAGATAGCATATGATGTTATACACGGAACACGCTGTCTCCTCCGGTCTGAGCCCAGTACTGTATGTAGCACCTGCCTTTTCAATGCTTTAAAAGTTTTTTTTACCGATGGTCACGGTAAGTAGTTGTGCAGTTTGTCCATTCAGATAAACTATGGCAGTTAAAATGTTTATCATCATTGGCTGTATCGGGGTGATCCTCTAGGAGTCGCCATTTTGTGTTTATTATGGGTCCATGAAAAAATCAGTAAACCAAACCAACTTACCGGTATCCCACGATTCCCACGTTTTTAAATAATACAGTAGAGTAGGCCTACAACTTTACAAGGACAGTGGACAGACATTATCTTATGTGTAGTCTATTAGGCTCATTTTATTAGTCATTTATTTGGTCTCTTTTTGTTCATCAGCGTCAGGTGGTCCTCTCAGATCAAAGTGGCCCTGGCCTGGACAGCAGTGAGGACTGACTGTCTGTCTGCGGCCAGGTCAGGCAGGAGGGAGGGAGGGGGGGGCGGCTACTGGCTGACCCATGATGAAACTTTAGGCCGTTTACAAACTGATAACGTCTCGTGTTGTGTCAACATTAAACAACACTTCAAAACCTCTTTCAGTTTAGTGTCAAGTCAACTGAAAAGTTTACTTGTCACATAATGTCACCTAAATGTTGATATTAAAAATCTTCCCACATCCACCTAAACCAGGTAAGATTTGGGTGTGTGTGTCACCCAACTTATATGCTTTTATATGACAACCCTCAGTATTCTCTAGTCTACAGACTACTGTACCAAGTATATTTACTCAAGTATCAATTTCCATACTTTTACTCCACTACATCTCAGAGACAAATATTTACTGTACTGCAATGTTTTTTGAAAACTTGAGTTTAGTAGTTACTTTGTAGGTATTTTGGCCATTTGAAAATAGCAAATGTACAATCTTCTATTTTCAAAGGATTTGTATACATTTTATAGACCAACATTTAAAAACGTAGTACTTTCTACTTTTGGTACAGTCATTAAGTATTTTGATATGTATTACTAATAATTGAAGTGAATTCCAGACTTGTGACAGAGTATTTCTACATTGCAGCATTGATACTTGATACATCGATACTTGAACATGTGAGTACTTTTCCCACCACTGCCTGCACCTGTGCATGATGCCCTAGTAGTCACTCTCTCATATACATTCCCCTAATTTCTCATCTATTCCACTGTACTGTACTGTACTGTACTCACACACAAATGTGATAACTGGGACACACACTATCCAGATTGTGTGCGTTTTTATAACAATATACATCAACTAAGAGTTTTTATGTTTTACCAAAAGATGGCAACATCAACACTTCACCCCACTCTGTATGTGGTTTGGTGTGTACTGTGACAGTACTGTAGGTGTGGTCTACTACTCTCTACATGACGGTGACACTAATGCACACTTCCTCTTCTCATGGTGGTGAAACCATATTGGCCAACCCTCCCCCTCCTCTCTAGAGAGGAAGATCAATTTGAGAACGAGAAGAGGGCTTGCTGACAAAGGGCTCTCTGCCCGTCATTTACCGTCAAGTGTTGTATCTGTACAGTGGCTAGTGTACTATACATGCATCGATACAGATAATACTTGTGCTCCCAGGCTCATGTTTCTTCATGTGTGTGGTGGTACAACGGCCCCGGGGCAGATGAGGGCAGAGTAGTAGTGTTTTTGGGGCCCCTTGCGGTGCCGCCCGTCACACCGTGGACATGGAAGAGACCCCTGACAAGGACGCGTCCGAAGCCGCAGGTGAGAGAGAACAAAAGCAGAGTGACATCGATTGGTAGGAAATATTTGAAGTAGTGTTGGTACCTACCTTTCACTTCATAGTACTGTGTACACACAGGCCTAGTGGTTCATCTTGTTTTAAAGTATTTCAGAGTTTCATTTGAGAGATTTGGGACGCTTTCACATTTTCTTTTTGATTGATTGAATACTTTATTTAGACAGAAATGCAAACAGCATTTGGGCTAAAAGGATAACACTAAAATTCATCAACATAAAAATGACACTAAAGTACCATCAATAAATAAAAACACTATATGTAACTCTTTCATTAATTTAATTACATTTTAAGTCAGATTCAGATTTTGGCCAATGAAATTACTCCACTAAATTTCCACTTGTTGTTTGGGAGATCTGCTGACATGACTCAGGCAACCTTCTGACATGCACATTGTGTGTACCCGTGTGTGTGTGTGTGTACGTGCCTGGTTTTGTCTTTGTGCGTGCATGTGCTTGCCAGGGTGTTTACTGTTGGTGGTTTGGTGCTACATCCTCCCTAGTCGGTGCAGGATCGATGAACTTCCTGAACTCTTTTCTCCATTTTGACACAGCAGCCAGTACACTGTTGTTCTCGGTGCTACTTCTGTATTTACGTGCAACCGAACATGGCTGTCTTTTTACACATGATGAAAAACAAAGAATGAACTGAAAACGGCGTGACGTTTTGTGTGTTAGGATATAGAAATATGTATGATAGAAAAGCCTCATGTGTGTTTTTATTTTGGAAGTTTTATTTGGAAGTCAATTTTCTGCCGGTGCAGAATATCTATCTGTCTGTCTCTTAAAGGTCACTAATGTATATATGTATATATGACTGGTACACTGTTGTTATGAAAAACATGAAGTTTCTGTACAACAGAGCATGATACAGATTACAGGCAGGATGTGGTTGACCTACTGTAAATGGAGACAGGCTCAAAGTGTGAGAAAGATTCGTTTAACTCATTTACATGTTCACACGTGAAACATAAATTTGAACTGAAGATGGTTAAGGTTTGGTTAATGAAATGCACCATAGTTCATGACAACTTTCAGACAAAGGTTGTAGATATTTTTTCCAACGAGATAAAATGTATATAATCAGATCTCTCTGAATGAAGTAACATAACTCTTAAATCTCCCTTTATTTTAGTAGCAATGCCTTTCACATTATGTTCTTTCTGTCTGGTTTGCTACAAAACAACAACAAAACCGTTTTGGGACAAAAATAAAACTTAGTTTTACATATTTTACAAGTTACTTGGAAGCAAGTAATGTTCACAGCTATATTGTTTCTTTTTACAAAGGCACATAAACACATAAAATCAAAGATCTTTTTTATATCCTCACAAAACTTTTACAGTCTCACAGTTACAGCAACATTAAGTTTGCAAGGTTCTGTTTATAGAAGTGTGTGTGTGTGTGTGTGTGTGTGTGTGTGTGTGTGTGTGTGTGTGTGTGTGTGTGTGTGTGTGTGTGTGTGTGTGTGTGTGTGTGTGTGTGTGTGTGTGTGCACGTGCGTGCGTGAGAAAGAGAGAGAGCATGTGAGCATGTGCGCCTGTCTCATTTGAGACTAAGAATTTCTTAAAGGTTCCTTTTTGTACACTGTATGAAATGAAAAGGCTTTATAACAGCTGAAATTGAGTAATAAATTGCTCATTTTCCATTCCAGATGTGAAGAAGGCCTCACGTAAATCTGAAACTAAGCGCTACAGTGAGATCTTTCGGGATTTTGATAACCTTGAACTCTCCTTGGAGTATCCGTAAGTCTTGCTTTTGGAAACGAAAGTTTCTTTTTCACTAACAGATTGCAAGTTGAACTCACACATTGTACATTGATCAGGATGCAGAAAGGTCTTCGTTGTAGGCATGGAAATGGAACTCATTACTGAAAACCAGTCCATTTGTCCAAGTGTCATTGTTTTAATGTGACCCCTCCTGCCACAAATCATGAAAACAATGCCTAGCAAAGAAAATGGCCTATGGTTTTTTGTAAAGTACAGGTGCAATATCAATTTACAATTTACAATTTAGGCATTTAGTTGATCTTAATCTTAAAGAACAACACATACATAAAAATAAATAGTCATCAAGGATCATAAGCAAGCTAAGAACCTAGCATCCATCTAACAGTAGTATATCTGTCCAAAGAACCTCTGAGTATACAGTGACTATAGAGTGCTTTTTTTGCCCCCAGAACAGTGACGCTAGGGCTCACGTGGTTTACCAAACATCAGTCGACCGCATATGCAAAGACCCATGAGAGCATTGAGATGAATGAATAATTGTATTTATACATTTTCCTCCGTAGTTCTACGGATGATGCTGATTCCCCGACCATCGCGGAAGCACCTTCCACGGAAACCGAAGACCTGCCAGAGCAAGACGATGTGTCTGTAAGGCATCAATATTTGTCCAGTAAATGTTGTTTTGTATCAGAGGGGTTGCTGATGAGGAAACCATTGAGGCAGTTAAGAATTGAGGGAATTTATTTTAATCTGTGATGTATATTTTGTCTCTCCCAGCAGTGTGAAGACACCTTGGGTCCAGAGATGCTACACTCCGAGTCTGATCCCACTGATCTAGATGGAAGGCTATCAGGTACAATTGCATGTGTATAGCTCAGTGAATACCCAGAATGCATCCTGTATGTATCAGTGTGGGGGCACGTGTGTGTTCGTGCCATAGAGGAGACATTGCAGTGGAGACTTGGCCAGACTCAGACATTGTTTATGGGGGCCAGTTTCGAATTGCAGCCGCCCGTATAGGCCCTTTTGAGAGCGGTTTTGAAGGAGTCAAGGGATTCACATGTTAGTAGGGTTGCACATGGTTTGTTGAACTCCCCTCTGGTGTTGTGAGTGTGGACTTTTTAGTCGGTATTTAGACAGGTACATGGGTGTAACAAATCTTGTAGACCAGACCCATTGCAGAATGCTGTACTAGGGTCTTCTTTTTTCAGTGGAGAGATCCTGATCCTGTACAAGGAATATTGTTGGTAGACCTTTTTCATTTTGTTTAATTTTATCACTGTAAAGATTTGCCTCCATGATGGAACCTAAGTAGGTAATTTAATCTTTTCATGTGATAATACTGTCACCCACTCATTATTGTGAGAAGCCTTAGTGGCAGTGGTCAGGTGCTCACCGGAGACGCACGTAAAGTTAAAATGGTAAAAGGTGCTCCTGGAAATTTACCCATCAGTAAAAACAGCACCCTGTTTTCCTTTGAATTTGCCTCTGAGGGCGGCGCTAAACAGAATGTGGATAGCAGGATGTTGTCCGTTTGCTCCGCCTTGGGCCCTCGTCTTCCGGCTGGGCGCCTTTGTTTTCATTCACACTAACAGCGATATATATAGGTTCTGAATGCCCCTGCTGACAGATTCAGTAGCGTAGCTAGGAATAAATATGTTCTTTTTATGTTCTTCAGCCCTGATGAAGTCGAAACATGTTGGCATAATAAGGGCTGTTCCCTCTTTTTTTTTAAACTATGAGTGCCCGGATCTCCCGTTTCTTTTCTTATCTGGAGTCCACTTTAACCGTTCTTGTTTTCAAACAATTAGACACGTGGACTAATCTGACGTGATTAGGATGAGACAGCCGTAAAGAGAGGATTAGAGCACAAGCTGCTGTAATGTTTTACCCTCGGATGCAATCAGTGATATCTTTCAAGTAAAGACCAATATTAATTTCAATTTAAAAATAGTATCCCTTAAAAGTAATGACAATGTCAACTCTGGCTTTTGTATGCCGCCCCAGATAGTTTTTTAAGTTGCTTGATTTTTGAATTGAAATAACAGACAGTCGTCTCACACGTTAGATTAGAAGGACAATATCAGTCCTGTAGGATCATATCAGTGAACCTCACATGGTTAAAATGGAGTTTTAATGAAGTTACAGCGGGCAGCTTGCAGCTACAATGGAAGGTGTCTGATGTCAAATATCTAAATATTGAATCAATCTACTTAAAAGGTGTCTCGGCTTCACACAAAAGACAAAGTGGACGTTAAGATAACCCAGAAATGTTTTAAACACACCCTTTAAACTCCAACATGAGGGATTCACCTCAGTTGGCTGCAAATAAGTAGTCAAATGAGTGCTAAATAGATTGACCCCGTTGGACTCACATTATCTGGTATTCACAGCATGCATTAGGGATTAGGGAGCCACATTCAGTAGTGTTTAAGTAACACTGAGAAATAAATGGCGCTCATAAGGAGCTTACATTAGATACAGGCACTACATTGCTTTAAATCACCCCTACTCCCTTCCCTCCAATAAATCCACCTTATACCCATTCCTCCTGTCCCTCACCTCACCTCACCTCACCTGCGATCAAGTCATTCTGTAAACAAACCTCATGAAAGGAGCGTGACGTTTCTATGAGAAATTCTCTATAGAAATTCTCTCTACGTATTAAGATCCTAACTGGAGACGGAGAGTGCCAGAACATTCTTGAGCATTTTCCCAGTGCACCACTGTTTTGGCTGGGATTGGCTATCCATCAGGTCCTTATCCGCCTGGCGCTCTGTCACACACCAGGAGCTAAACCTCACACAGCTCGACGCTAAAGCCTGTCACTCTGCAATCTGGACCTGTCATGGTTTAATCCCCAATCCCAGCACAGGAGGCTCAAGGCAACGTGAAGCTACTGAGAGAGCCTGCACTCTGAAAAGGAGAGATGCCGAGCGCTAGACTGAGAGAGGTCAACCTGGCACACAATCTGGCCTCTCTTCAAACTGATTCTTGCGGATTTTGCTTACAGATGGAGTTGCCGAAATAAATCAGCCTGGCTTGATTTATTTTTTATTATTATTTTTTTTTACTACTGGCTTCTGTGACAAGAGACTAGTAGAGAGACTTCCGCACTTGAATCGTCCGACTGAGGAACTTGACAGAGAAGTTGCACACGTTCTCAGAAATGGCACGTTTTGCCCCCGGACAAAAATATTTAGCCTGATACCTGGAACTGGAGCGTTGACCGTTTATTTTTTAAAATATATATATAAAGAAAGCGAAAGTAGCCTCTGGGTTAATCTAGCTGCTTTTAAGTTCGGCTGCTGAATCTGACATTCATCTGAAAGGTGGATTGGCAGTGGGGCACAGAGAGAAAGGAAGAGTGGTAGGGGAGAGGGCAGACACGAGACCACACAACCTCGACTGCTCTCTCACCGTGACTCAGTGAGGGAAGAAGAGCAGCTGATGTCAGAGAGAGAGTGATCTCATGTCAGCATCCTGGCTGGCGGCCGACCACAGAGCAGCTGTAATCAAGGGTATGCATGCACACGGCGTATGGGCTCTGACTGGTTTGGGTGACACTGCTCTCAAACCAGAGATGTGTCTCTCTCTCTAGCTAACGGAGCCCTGTGATTCAAGATTCATCGTATACATGCTCACACATGTATACGTGCCGTGATACTGTGCTGTGATAATGTTGGTGTGGCACACTCCTCCAGAGAGGAAGAAACCAGTGAGGGAATTGATCTCGCTGGAGCCTTTTGTCTTGGGTCCGTGTGTCTTTTTTTTCTTCACATTTCCATTGTTTTTGACTGGAAGATTCAGGATCCGATGATGTATGATGTTTTGGGACACACTGGATATTCATTCACCTGTGTTGGAACACACAGTATACATGCTGTTTGCTGTTGAGATATAATGGGAAGTTACATCCCTCTTTTGAAATCTGAAGACCAGCCATGACTTCCCGTGTGCAGTCATTGCATCCTACATGGGGTTTGTGTGCAGCTACTTTTTTGTAATTGTTGTTAGATTTGTTCTTGATCAGTAGAGTTATGTAAAACAGTGTATCAAGAAGACCATCTATTTCTAAACCCAGTAGAGAAGCATTTGTTTTTGGACACTCGCAGTGCGACTGCAGCTGAGGCTTTATTGGTGTTTTAACCTGAACTGGAGTCGTGCTCATGTTGTACTCCCTCTCAGCCCCGGATGCTGACCTGGTCCTCTGTCGTTGTGAGGGCGGAGTTGAGATGGCCCTGCAGTACACCAAGACGTGGTGCCGCTACGCCAAGGACCTCCTGGCCTGGATGGAGAAGAGAATGAACCTGGGTAAGCGTGCGTGTGTGTGTGTGTGCGTGTGTGTGTGTGTGTGCGTGCGTGCGTGCGTGTGTGCACTGTGTGGGCGTGCGCACTGTGTGCGTGAGCTTCAGTGTTTTCCAGAATTATGCAATAGTTGGCAGAACTTGGCACTCAGGTGTCACAGGGGCTGCCCACCACGTAGTCTGTAGCGGTTTGAATCTTAACACGGAGCATCCAGCTTGGCCGAGCGCCTTTATTACGAACACAATTGGCTGTGTTCAGGGGAGCGAAAGCTGTGCAGGAAGGGTGATATCCGTCACTGCGTGCATTCTTGCCGGCTGGGGTGTCACTTGTCACCAGGGAATGTTGAACGGAAGGAGTAGGACATCCCTCCCAGTGGGGGCTCCTCACTGGCAGGTGAGCCAGTAGGGTAGAACAGCAGTGGCAAGCAGTTGGAGGAATTAGTTGGCTTTTCTTTTTTTTTTTTCTCTTTCTATTTTTAAAATAAAATGATGCTCTACTTAGATTTAACATGGATTGAATTCACGACTCTCTGTTTCCAAGATTGTTATGACAGGTCACAGGTTTTCATATGGCGTTTACAACAAAAACAGTGAGCGTCACCGCAGGCAGTCACTTCAAAGTGTTCTGTAACAGCATGTAAAGCCCATAAGCACCTGGAGGCAAAGCTATAGGTACCACGTTCCCATAATTCACCAACACACAGGGCTCATCTTGCCCAGTGCCAGTACATGAAGGGTCAGTGCTCAGCCAATGTTCCATTCATCCCACACCAAGCCCTAGGGAGAGAAGGATTAGAGGGAAGATTAGTTAGTTAAACGCAGGGTAATTGAAATGTCAGAGTGCCCCGAGAGTGCATGCACAGGGATCACTCTGGCATCGCGACATGCAGCCCGCACAGGTGCCCATAGTTACTGTGTCTGTCAGCTTTGACGCCAAACATGTCAGCCTGTGTTGGTAGCAATCACACGGAGCCCTGCCTGGCTCTGATGACGACAAGGGATGTTGTTGGGCAACAACAAGAATACATGACTAATGGCAGGCAGGGTGGAGCTCGGGCGCACACAAGTTGTGCATTACTCAAACCTTAGAGACGATGCCGTAATGGCGTAAGATTTCCAAAGACGAGCACAGGGGTATGTTATTGTGCAATTTAAATGCCAGCTTCACACCATGAGTGTAAACATATCATATAATATCAGTGTTTTACAACAGAGCGACATGCCTGATTTAATGATGTGGAGCAGCGTTTATCATGATGGGGTATTGATGTCAGTCAGCAGTGAAGCTATGCCTTGACTATACATTATTTGTATAGTGCTTTTCCAAAACAAGTTTACAAAGTGCTTTGTAGACATAAAAACAATAGACAAGAAAAATTTGTGAAAAGAGTTAAATTAAAAAAAAGAATATTGATGGAGTGATCATACAAAATTAAGAATGAATGCAAAGTCTAGCAATCCATTCCTCTAGTTAAACGACGCTTTATGAAAATGTGATTTTAGAAGAGCTTTAAAAGTGGTCACTGAGGTATCCTAGCCTGGAAACCAGCCCAAACTGCCACAGGAAAAACAAAATCCCTGGGCAGATTGGGTCTGGCACTCAATCTGCCACTATTCAAAGCCCACTATTCAAAGTGAGACTTTTTTTTGCTGTGACTTTGGAATCTGCCCCTCAGAAATAAAATCTCAACACAGAAGTTCCAGACTAATATCTACGCAGTGATATTAGTCTGGTCCGTCCATGCAAGGCTAGAGGTAGCCTTTCTAACTTCCAATTGTTTATTCCACAAGTGTGAAGCCCACGGCAAAGGCACTGTTGCCTTCCGTTACAAGCCTTGTCCTGGGGACCAAAGTAATAGCTTGTCTGCACATGCAAGGCCGTTAAAGTGATTTAAAAACAAACAATACAACTTTATAGCAAGTTCTGGACGCCACAGCCAGGTAGCCAGTGCAGTGAGGTAAGAGCATGGGTAATGTGGTCATAAGTTTTCATAAGCTTTACAGTAATTGTCTCTGTAGGTACTCTAATTAACTATAAAAGCAAGGTTGTAACTATAAATCCAAGCATTATTTGATATGTGCCCAATATAGCCATGCGACAGACTCCTGGTATTGTTTTCACATTATGAGTCCTTGCGTGGTGTTTATGTGTCTGTCTGTGGACTGGACAGATATGTTCAACGGGATATTCACAACCACGCTCGATGCAGTCACAAAACTTTTATTTACAGGTGTGTAGGTGAGATCACAATGAAGTCTGAGTTTGAAGATGGGTGTGGGAGCTTTTAGATCGGCTATTTTGATTTGGTTTTCTCATTTATTTCTTCAATTCTTTTTATTTTTTTATTCATGATATTATGAATGTTTTTTCTTACCACACATAGCAGAGGAAACGACAAATCACACAACGTGAATGTTCAACATTTCAATCATGATTTCTGTTCACAGAGCAAGAATTTTCAAAAAACATAATGAAGGCTGCAGAGGGCGCCAAGGCCTGTGTGTCATCGCAGGTATGTTGTATGTTGTATGATGTATGATGAAGCTGTGTGTCCAACAAGGCCAGCATAACATGTGTCTTTGAGGTCATTTATAATAGAGTTTTAACACATAAAAACCCTGGGGCGATTCTACAAATGGTGTCTAAACAAAGCAGTAGTTCTTCTCACACTGTCAAATAATTTAAAAGAAATGTTCAATAATAGCAGATCTTGTAAATGTGCTATTGTGTATATCTAGTTAATCTAATCTCTAATCTACTATTAGATATTATTGTAGCACCCATATCATACTGTTTTAAAGTATTCATAGTATTCTCATTGTGTTTGCCTGAACATGGCATGAAGCCATTGCATGGTTGACATTTAATTAACAATAACAATAAGGAATCCTAACAAACTGTATCTCGTAAAGGTGACTAATCGATGATTAAAATGATATAAAATGCAATACCAATTGGTATTATTAAAGTTAAAGAAATATTGGACCAAAGTTTCAGAATGTTTTGTGCTGAGTTTACTTTGTTTCTGAATTGTAATGCGTGATATTACTATATTATAAATTACAATCGAGCCATACTCGCTAAATAGTGCGTTAATAGACAGGTTGTCTTCCTTGTCTTTGCAGGTTAAGATGCCTTTACAATACATCTACACCATGGCCCTGGAGCAAGACATTAAAAACAGTGGTGCTTCCAGACAGACTATAGAACAGATACAACATCGCTGTTACCAGGTAGACACACACACACACACACACATACTTTACACACACACACGCGCATGCAGGCACGCAGGCACGCACACACACACACACACACACACACACACACACACACACACACACACACACACACACACACACGCAAACACAGACACGCAAACACACACACACAAACACACACACACACACACACACACACTGTGTCAGACAGAATGAACGCATACTGATGCGTTTTTTGCTGTTTTTTTCACTGTTTGTTTTCCGCTATTTTCCCGAAAAGACACGGCAGTCTGCAAAGAGGACCGTTTGTCCCTCACACAAGTAGAATTTGCCGGTGGGCCCACACAGTAAGATCCCTAGTGTTACATGCTCCAAAGAATGTACAAATGGAACCGAGACATGGCCAAGTTCCAAATGAACACTTGGGTTTTTACTGTGGTGCATGGCTTGTATTGTGGAGACGTGTAGAAATGTATGTTTGTGACCCGGTGTCTTTGTCCTGAAGGCCTTGGCTGCCAAGAGGAATGAGCTTGACAAGTGGCGTAGAGAGTTTAAGGACCAGTGGACGAAACAACAAAAGAAGATGGTGAGCTGTTTAGAAACCTTGGGCCCAGTAATGACTGAGTGATTGAACTCTCTGTATTTTGTCTTTACTTTGAATTAATATTTTTAATTGAATTAATATCTGTCAATGTGGAAGTATGTTCCATCCATTAAGCACAGAGTGTGTGTGTGTGTGTGTGTGTGTGTGTGTGTGTGTGTGTGTGTGTGTGTGTGTGTGTGTGTGTGTGTGTGTGTGTGTGTGTGTGTGTGTGTGTGT
>OOFJ01133616.1:0-14249 GCA_900323375.1 Benthosema glaciale | reverse complement strand
TAACTCTTCACATGCCAGTGATGAAGGCTCTGCAAAACGACAGAGCATGGTGCTAAGACGACGTAGTGCACTAAGTGACGCAACAGGTGCACGTGAGCAGTTCCACCATGCATCACACACACACACACACACGCACACACGCACGCACGCACGCACGCACGCACGCACGCACACACGCACAAACACACACACACACACACACACACACACACGCGCCATGTCCATCAGGTCAGTGTAAGTCAGTGAGTGTGTGAACGGAACACCAAAATTCAAATGCAGAGCACACCCAGGCCCAGATAATGTAATATGGCTGACCACAGGATTCTAAAATGAGCTGGACGTCGTAATCCGAGAGGGTTGCGAGTCAGTGCTTTCCCGGAGTCAGTGTTCCTTGTTCCTTGTATTGTGTTGCTCATCTGGTTATTACATTTGGTAATGTGACACATGGCCGGAAAAAGGCTGCGTTTTTCCGGGTTTTGATAACTTTATTGGCAGAAATGTAATCAGTACAGGGTACAGTCAAACACACAACCAATAGCATCACCGATTATTTTCTCTGTGATATTCACGCACGCGCGATGCCGTTCACTTCCTTATTTTACGCCACAAAGAATGTCTCGTATCTCCTAATCTAGGGAGCTCTCCGTCGTTTTGATCCAGCGCGCATCCAAACAAGCAACACGCTCGTTTGGAATATTAACGCTTCTAGAGAGACTTTAGATATGACATCGTAATATATAGACGACGTAAGATCTGCCATATCTGTGCTGACACAACTACAATCCCGGCCCTGAATGTGTATCATCAACATCTGTTGTTGTGTCCGTCTGTCTGTCTGTCCCTTTCAGCAGATGAGAGCAACAGAGAGTCCAGTCCTTTCATCGACGATGATGACAGAGAACACTACTATGACGGCAAAAACATGGCCTTGTTTGAGGTAAGGCCTCGTTCACACAAGTTGTCATTTTAAGATAACACTGTGTGTGTGTGAGTGCGTGCGTGCGTATGCATTATTGTGATGTACTTACTAAATCCATCCCTCTGTTCCTTCTCCTTGTAGGAGGAGATTGACAGTAATCCCATGGTAGCGTCTCTTCTCAGTAAATTGGCCAACTACACCAACCTGCCCCAAGGAGTCAGAGAACATGAGGAAGCAGACAACACTGTCACGGTATGCTGTCATCTTTTTGTTTTTACTAGTGGGGATTATGATGATGAATGTGTGGGTATTTAACCACTTTGAACTGGTGCCCCTATTTCGGACATGTCGTTATAAGGTGAACATTCTCAAAAATATTAGGTCGCAAGCGGCCGAAATTAGTTTTCTGGGGACGGGCGGCCGGCATCGGTGAGAAGTTTGGCCACACGGGAGAGACTCGGAGTAGAGCCGTTGCTTCTTTGCTTGGAAAGGAGCCAGCTTAGGTGGTTCGGGCATCTGGTTAGGATGCCTCTTGAGCATCTCCCTAGGGAGCTAAAGTTTAAAATAATGTTTAAAGTGGTTTAAAGCATATAAGGCGGCACAGTCCTCAGGTCTAAATGGGGTTAATTGAAGTAGTTAAGTTACTGTACACACTGTTCTCCTCCTTGCTGAAGACCAGGAAGTAATTAGACATTCACAGTGTGTGGCCAGTAGAGAAGTTATCTAGCAACACCTTTCCCATGATAAACAAGTGATATACTGAGGCTGTGAGAGCTGTGTTATTACTTAAGTGAGAGGAGGCAGAGAGAGAGAGACACGAGGTGGTAGGAGATGAAAGACAGAGCAGAACAACACAGGGAAGTTCTCTTAATTAAGGTACCATGTAAGAAGAGAGAGCAAACACTGGACATCATGAGTCATAATATGGTAAGTAACACATGGTTCAGATTAGTTGTTTTTGCTTTGTAGAAGTTTGAGGTTAGACAGGCTATTGTAACCAGAATGCAGTAGTGCTGCAGACTGGTTTGCCCAATTTGTTTGATTGATTGATTGATTGATTGATTGATTGATTGATTGATTATTTTATTAGTCAGAAATGTAAACTGTACAGACAAACACATTTGCATCCATGCTAAACCCCTAATCCCTGTACTATTTTGTCTTTTTTTTATTTATTTTTTTACTATTTTGAAAAACATGTTTGAATAGTTAAAAGACGTGTACAGCTTGGAAGGGAAAAGGAAGGTGTTCATAAAGAGGTGGTGGGTCATCACTTGACTAAGCATAAGCGATCATTTCCTCTCCCTTTGGCCCTGATTCTGGTGCTAGGCGAAACGCTTGAAGACTTTTCCCACCGCACATAACTTATTTCCTGACATGAAGCCACGCCCCGTGCCTGATTGGTCGGTGTAAAACTGGTAAAACTGTCATGGCGGCGCCACAACAACAACAGCGTTGCAACCTGCTTGCGGTTAAGGTCAGGTTAGGAGTTTGGGGTAGGGATAGTAATAGACTAACCCTAACCCAAATCCCAAAACCTAACCCTAAAACCGCAAAGCATATCAAACATCGTGAAGCGATGTTTGACATGCTTTTGGGGTTAGCTTAGGTTTTGGGGTTAGGTTTTGGGGTTAGGGTTAGTCAGCGGGCGGCTAGCCGCCATGACAGTTTTACACTGACCAATCAGGCACGGGGGGCATGGCTTCATGTCAGGAAATGCGTGGAAAGAGTGTTGGTAATTCCATGGAGGCAGAGGAAACATCACCAAACCTGCATGTTTGTCCTAAATTTCCTGGGAGTCATGAACGTGCCACACACAGCGGATTTCAAACCCACACCTTTAGAGATATCTTAAAGTTGAGATTAAATAAAAAATGTTTTTAAAACCTTTTGGATCAAATCACCTGACAATAATTCTTATATCAAAATCCCCAAATCAACTATTCGTGTGTGTGTGTGTGTGTGTGTGTGTGTGTGTGTGTGTGTGTGTGCTTCATCCAGAAGCAGGAAGAAGAGCCATTTTTCAGCTAAATCTGGAACAGTTCCAGGAACTGCTAAACCATATAGATGCACTTTATACCTTGTACTTTGTTTCATGTATGTTTGGTCTTTATGCCTTGTCTCGTAATGTATCGTTGACGTGCTTCAACGCCTGCCCGTTTCGGGGACTAGCTTTTTTTGCTGAGCGTGGGAGTTGACGGTCGGTTGATTGGGTGTTTGTTTTACAGGTTAGGTTCGGGTTAAGGTTAGGTTTAGGCATAGTTTTTTTTAGGTTTGGCAGGGATGTGCAAGGTGTGTTAGAGAGGCAGGGGCTGAAATCCCGTAAGAGGGCACTTTTGGACCAAAAATAGCAGATCTACAAGCTCTCAACGTGCCGCAGCATGACACATTGAGAGCTTGTAGATCAGCTATTTTCCGAGCGCAAGCCAGCACTCTTTAGCTAGTGGATATGCGGTGTACGGCATGGATTTCTAAACACATTTGTTCAACGCAAAATGTTTTCGTTCAAGTTCAGGAGACTTTGGGGAAAAAAGCTATTCTCCTGAATGCTGCCTTCCGGTATGGCATGGAAAGGAGAGGCATTTTGCATTTCTTTCACCATATTAAATGCTGCATTCGTGGTCTGGAAAGGGCAGTTGTTTTACAGACGTGTAAAAGGGCAGGGGCTGAAGCCCCCTTTGATGTCTATGTGTGCACGTCCCTGAGGTTTGGGTAGATAGTTTTTGTGACTTTCGCCTTTATTTTATATTATAGAGGTATAGTTATACAGGAGGCTGACAGGAGAGAAAAAGTACTGGAAATCGAAAATACTAACATGAGTGCAATGCTCTGAGACAGGGCGTGCACATTGTGAATCTCATCCAATGTGTTTATAACACAAATCAATACAATATGAACTTTGGAATCAATTAATTTTTCATTGACTTCCATGGAAGTCAATGAAAAATTCAATGGAGCTGTTTCTTAAAGGAACATACCTGTATCTGTTCATCAATGCATCTCGCTGTTGTGTATTGACAGCTTCACCCACACAATTCATGATCGTAGACAATTTCTCTCCGCCTTAGAGCTATTTTTTTTTAGATTACATTTAATTCTTTCACATTTTCTCCTCTCATTAAAACACTACATAATTTACCTGAATACTGTTAACAGAATTTAGCAGGATAATGTAGCGACTGTGTATCACTGATTTGTGATTTATCTATCAAGCATAGTTCAGTTCTTGGCAGGTAAGAGATTAAATGAATCGCTGTTAACTTTGCGGAAAAAAGTCAAGTATACTGTGAGTTGTAGTCAAATCTGATAAACATGCCAATGGTCCTTTTATGATATTTTTGTTGTTCTTGTGTTGGTCAATATTATCTCAGGAGTTAAAGATTAACTGCAATCCATTGCACGGATGGATAAACAAACAATGCAATGAGTTTGAATTGCTTTCAGCTCCAAGAGAGCTTGTTTAATGTCAACAACCTACAGTACAGTATATAACAAAGCTTTAGTCTACCATTCTTCAAATCAACCCACAGGTCCATTTGATCAGTGGAATCTCTTTGATTTAATGTCTAAGCATGTTATGAACACTACCTGAGGCCGTCTTCTAAATCTAAATTGTAACTTAAAAAAATATATATATTTCAGCTTATTGTCACGCAAAGGACGTCAAAAACTGTATGTAATCGGTCATGGACCCCCATCTGAAAAGATGTGGTTCCAGGGAGTATCGACTTCCCTAGAAGCAAAGAGTTAAAAACGTTTGCTGTGAAAGAATATATTCAAAGATTACGATGTTTTCATGATTTAAAAAGAATAGCAGATCTACAAGCTCGTATCGCGGCACTCTGTGTCACGCTACAAGCTTGTAGATTGCTATTTTTCAACAGCTAAAAGTTTAAAATAATGGTTAAAGTGGTTAAAAGCTAAGGTGGCACAGACGTGTTCCTTGTCTAACACATTTAGGACTAAGTTTTCTGGAAATCGTTTTCCAGAAAATGTATCACAAATAATATTTTTGTTTGTATTGTAAATATATTGTACAATCTCTCTCCCCAGGGTCCTCAGATGGGTACGTTCATCGGGGTGTACCTGCCGTGCATGCAGAACATCCTGGGCGTTATCCTGTTCCTGCGTCTTCCCTGGATTGTGGGCACGGCGGGCATCATGGGCTCGCTCGCCATCGTCCTCCTGTGCTGCGCCTGCGTGAGTACCTCTGAGCACACACACCAACACTCTAACCTGCTAGCCTGGTGAAACCACTCCTCCTGCTGGACAACATTCTGGACTCTCTCAGGCAGAGACGATGCACTCCAAAGTAACCAATTCTGGTTCGGAGCGATATGCGTCCGTACGCAGCCACTAGAGGCAGGATCAACGCGAGACTGATGACATATTGAGGTTGTGCCACAGCAAATGTAAACATAACCTAACAAGACTACAACTCCAAATTATTATGGAGATATCATATTTTTGTCCGTCTGTTTCCGGTTCATCGTTTCTGCTTGAGAGAGACCAGATGCAGATAGGAGGAGGACACTTGTGAACTTAATACTGCCACAATCGTAAACACGATTGAACATTTGTTTAGTACAATAGCCTAGACGTTGCAGGTCAAGCATACAAGAAGACTTTTAAAGGAGAGACCATAAGATATTCTAATTCTGTGTGGACATACACATACACATGTACAGAAAACACAAGAACAATATGTGTACACACGCACGCATGCACGCATGTATGCACACACACACACACACACACACACACACACACACACACACACACACACACAGACAAACACACACTCTTGTTCTATCCATTGTTTAACAAAATTAATTTTCACTTTTCCTTGTGTAGACCATGTTAACGGCCATATCCATGAGCGCCATAGCAACCAATGGAGTTGTGCCAGGTATGGTTTGATCATTTACACACTTTGATCGCATTAATGCTATATGTAATTGTTTTGGACTGCCAACTTCCTTTTCACCACGACCACATTTAAAGGACAACATATTTACAACATATTTAGCCACTCCAGTTCGAATGCCAAAAAAGCTAAAATCACTAAAACGAAAGAAAGCAGCTAATGAAAAAAAAAAAACAGAGTTGTCCTTTAAAATAAGAATTGAATACATTAAATGTCAATACGAGAGGAAAGAGGGAGAGATTGTGATTATAATACATGACATTACTGTTACTGCATTATATGTATAACTTTTCTTTTGTTTTGGTACTTCCGGAGAAAATAAAATTCTCAGTGTTCATTCATGCTTTTGTAAATTTCTGGTAAGATTTTACTGTGTATGATGAGAGTTTAATAGATGACTTTCACCAAGGTTCAATGCATCTATTCGTCTGTTATTTGTCTTTCTGCGAAGCATCTGGACATAAGAAACAAAAAAAATGTACTTGTAAAGGAATTATATGGTCGTCAAGTTTACATGAAAAGGAATCCTAACTGGAGTTTTCAAAGACAACCCATGTTCTTCTCCCTATAGCTGGTGGCTCCTACTACATGATCTCCAGATCTTTGGGTCCAGAGTTTGGAGGAGCAGTGGGTCTCTGTTTCTACCTCGGGACCACCTTCGCTGGATCCATGTACATCCTGGGCACCATAGAGATACTACTGGTATGTTAACAGAATGCTTTATATCAAATCTTACATCCTACCCAGACTGCTGAGCTTGTCCAATTATCTTTGGAGCAAACGCCGAAGCATTTGCGCCTGTGATCCATGAAAATTCACTTGAAAACATTTCCATCATATGTTGAGCCGACAAAAAGGCCACTTCCTTCATCCGGGTCTTAGACAAAGAGCAAAGCCAGTCAAGATACTCCCTACCCCGTCGTTCACTTTGCATTGGAGGGAGTTTCCCAGAAACCCTTGCAACACGGGCAATGCTCGATTTCCTGTTACGTCATCATTGACGCATCTGCGACGAATCCGGATTTTCAACATGATAATAAAACAATGCGAATTAAACGGTTTCACATATTATGCAGCAACAATGGATTAAAACATGTGAAACGCAGATTATGTAGGTAAACTGTTAAAGGGCGAGGTGGCTTATCCCTCTCAGGGCATCTTACTGATAATAATAATAATAATAATAATATTAATAATATTAATAATATATATAATATATATAATATATATAACATAATAGCCCTAATATGACACTTTCTCCACTTTCTGTGACTGTGATCAGCTCCTCACACACCCACAACTCCTCTCGTGCATGCACACCTGCTCAATCTCAGCACCTGTTTGGGTAAATGTATTTTTTTCTGATCCCAAAAGGAAATATTGCTGGTTTAGCGGGACGAAACGATAAAATTGCGGGATGGTGCGGGACTAAATGGGACTTATTTCTTTGTTGCGGGCGGAAGCGGCGGACAGGCGGTCACCGCGGCGGTCAAAAATAAAATCATTGCGGGGGCGGGCGGGATTGGACAGAAATTTAACGGGAGCGGGATCAATAAATCACTCCCGTGCAGGGCTCTAGTACAGGGTCTCCTTTCTTTAGGGGGAGTGTCCAGCTAGCTTTACATAAAACCGAAGAACAAATAAAATGATATATTGTCTATCATATCCTTCTAATAATTTCACAAAAATGTCTGCGCGTGAGTGAGTGTGTGTACCGCGTATCTTGAGAAGCACATGAACTATCGACCTCAACCTCCGGGTGCATAATCACAGAGCGATATGTTCCCTCGGGTTGGTCCCAGAAGTCAGTTGGATTGGTGGTGGAGTAGTTCCAAGTGCAGTCCCAGGGAATTTTAGGAAGTTGTGGAGTGAAGTGCTGCAGAATTAATAAAAAACACCTACGTTTAATACGGACACCTATGAAATTCTAAATTTGAGCTAGAATCATGCAACACTAGTTAGCTGTCCAATTAATTTTGGTTACTCTTGTGTTTTTGCTCCAAGACGAGTCTTTAAGAGAGGTTTAAGTCAAGCACTTTGATGTTGTCTGTTTAAAGCCACAGTAGTTGGCTCCACTCCAGGTGCCACATTTTTTTAATGCAGTAATGTTCAGCAACTACAGACTAAAGACATTATTTTCATGGGAAAAATCCTGTGATAATTGTGATCTCATCTCAAGAAAATCGAGATTCACATTTGAGCAAGGATCGCGCAGTACTAGTGGAGAGCACTGTTGCAATTTCCTAATGTCCGTACTTTTCCGAATTTCTTTGAAAATCTGTTCTTGTCGGAAAATCGACGCTGAAAATAGTGTATCTGCAAGCTCACATCACAGCGCGAAGCGGCTATTTTCACAGCTTCACTCTTTTGCATTACTACTAACTAACTAACTACTAATTCTTCTTCCTCCTCTCTCTCTCTCTCTGTCTCTCTCTCTCTCTCTCTCTCTCTCTCTCTGTCTCTCCATTTCCTCCCTCCGCGCAGACGTACATCGTTCCTACGGCGGCCATATTCGAGGCGGAGAAGAAGGAGGACGAGAACCTGGCGATGCTCAACAACATGCGCGTCTACGGCACCTGCTGCCTGGCTCTCATGGCTCTGGTGGTGTTCATAGGGGTGAAGTGAGTACACGCACACATGCACTCAAGCATGCCTGATCTCACATAATATAGTATAAATGAATGGAATTGACATAAACTACTAGTAGAGCCAAAAGTCCGTTCATATATTACTAGTGTTTGGCGGAGGCGTGGCTTTCACAAACCCGGAAGTGCAATTTCACCGCGGCTGTTTCGGGCTGGGTGAGTTTGGGTTTTATATTATTTACAATTCTGTGCCTATCGCGTCGTAACTCGGACGGGGCTGAGTCGAGACGGCTCATACCGAACTTCACAACACTCAGCACGGCGACTCGGTCGGCTAGCGCTTCCCTCGGCGTTGCTTCACGTGGCTCAAGTTCGGTAGAGACTGCGCCCCTCCGTCATTGTCAATGGGGAGGTATTTCAGTATAATATGAACAGACTTTTGGCTGTATTAGTAGTTTATCTACGGAATGTCAATTCCGTTCATTTGTACTATATTATGTGAGATCGGGTTGCATATACACACAGCATATACACACACACACACAGTCTCCTAATCGTTGTCCTCCACAGGTACGTGAACAAGCTGGCCCTGGTGTTCCTGTCCTGCGTGGTGCTGTCCATCATGGCCATCTACGCCGGCGTTATCAAGACGGCCATCGAGCCGCCCAACTTCCCGTGAGTCCAGCGACACGCGCACACGCACGGTACACAACAAAAGTTGAAATGAGACATTCTGTACAATGAGTACGTTCTACTTTTTGTACTTTTAAGTGCATTTTCATACCAATACTTTTGTACTTTTACTCTAGTAAACTTTGAATTCTGGACTTTTACTTGTAATGGAGTATAGTTCTATATCGCAGTATTGATACTTTTACTTAGGTAAAACATTTTGAGTACATTTTCCACCGCTGATTATTATGATCAAATATCCTCTCTTCTCTTGTTTTTTTTCTGCAGCATCTGTCTGTTGGGGAACCGCTCTCTGAAGAACCAGGACTTTGGGAAGTGCCTCAAGGTGGAGGTCGTCGGGGTGAACAACCAGACGCTCACCACCGACCTCTGGGCTCAGTTCTGCGACGGCCGGCACCTCAACAGCAGCTGTGACCCCTACTTCCAGTCCAACAACGTCAGCGAGATCCAGGGCATACCGGGCCTACTGAGTGGCGTCATTAGAGGTCTGTCTGTCATCCAGGCACTAGAGATATCCCACCCTGACTACTGTCCAGTTGTGTGGTCCAGTGCAGCTAACAGGTTCCCTGCGTAAATTGCAAATAGCCCATAATAAGGCAGCTCGCCTTGCCCTGAACTGCAATATTAATACTAATACACTATTAAATCATCAGATGCTGTCATGGCTGTTGGTGGAGCAGAGATCAGCTGCTAGTCTGGCTGGATTCTTTTATGAACTTTTGTTCAAAGAAATAAGTAAAAAATAAATAAGCTAATATGTAAAAAATATTCATTATACTAGTGATAGACACAGACATAATAGCAGACATGTTGCGATGGGTAGATTTACAGCACCTAAGCCAGGGGTGTCCAAGCGTTTTTCAGAGGGGTCCAAATTAGAAAACATGAAAACACTCAAAGGGCAAATCTCCTACCTATCATAATGTCATTTCGGACGAGTCTCATACAAATGCACTGCATTTCAACAAGATGTGCACAAAACCTGAACTTTCTTCAAATGTAATCAGATGTGCAAGGTCTTTCTTTCTGTTTAGCTACCAAGTGGTCAACATTGATGATATAGTTAAGGAGAGCTACAGTAACAGTACTATCTCTTACATCTGCATTACAATGACATTCAATGTAATTTATGGCTGCATGGGCCCATGTTAAAGAGGGTTGTTTCATGTGTATATGGATTTGAATGATCATTGTCGAGGTATCACAGCTGTCGCTAGGCGCAGGTTACTATTTGGATCCATCTGTGACAATGGAGAAGAGAATCCTGTGTCTGTTCATCAGGAAGAAGAAGTAAGACTCAACTCTGACCTCTGGGGTTAGCTTTATTCTTGTTTTTTTGAGGGGTACTATCACCTCCTGTGCCAAGCTTTCCGGGTTTGTGTGAACACAAACATTGGCTTGTCAGTGATGTAATTTGCCTGCGTCCTGCGTCTCTTATATAAAGATAAGAGCGCCCCTCACTTCACACGAATGTGATTTTTATTTATTGTCTTTCCATATAGGGGTATCTTAGGACTATGTCATTTTATGTGTTGTAACTTGCTCTTGGTTAGTCATGGCTGCCAGTTCCCACCTGACGTCGTGTGGTAGTCCAGACCGTTCCAGACCGTACTGGTTAACAGCTAGCTTACATAACGTCTTCAGACTAGGACTTAAATCTAGGATGTACAGGTCATCAGGTTTGCTGTCTGCTCCAAAGACAATGATACGGCCTCCCACCATGCAGCAGCACATCCTATAAGTGTCAGTCGGGCCTTCCCCCTTGAGCTCAACCTTCGTACAGGAGTGGAATTCTGGGTTGAATTTCCACATATCATTTACATTCTTGACCGAAATGCCACCAAATATGTGCAGCTCTCCATTGTAGAAAATGGCTGAATGACCCCAGCGTGTTTCATGTGCTGAAGGAATTTTCATCCAGTGGTTGGTCTCTGTGTCGAACACTCTGATGTTGTTGCATCGTGGGTCCCCAGGATGCCCACAGCCCCCAACTACAAACATCCTTGTCCCGATGATGGTGGCAGAGTGACTTAATGAACGAGGCGGTGGTGTGCCACTGGTGTTAATTAACGTCCAGACCATCGTAGCGGTGTCCATCTTGTAGATATTAGAGAATATTTTAAACAAAAAATTGTAACCTCCGTGGATGTACATGACCTTCCCCATGACACATGCTGAGTGACTGTACCTCTCCGTTGGAACAGTTCCATAAACCTCGGGTTTTAACCATCTGTGGGTGTCGACATCAAAGGCATAAAGCACGTTGCAGCACTCCTTTGTTTTGACAGTATAACCTCCCCAGATGTAGACGGTGTATTCTATCAGCACAGCTGTGTGCTTCCGGCGACTGGAGGGAACCTCAAGGGGACATTCTCTTCTCGGGGACAATTTTGTCCAGCGCAAAGACACCGTGTTGAAGACGAGGACCTCAGTGTGATCGTGGTGGTCGTTGTCCTCTCCTCCAAAGGAGTACACCTCATGCTCCACTGTGACAACAGCATATGGTCTTCTCTCTGGACCTCCATTCAGATGTACCGTCCAGCAAAACATCTCACACACTCCTTCCAGTCAACGTTTCTTAATAGTTCTCCAGGAGCAGTCTGTTTTTCAAAAGGAGGCTATACTTCACCCAGGAATTCTTGTTACTAAACTATGTCTTGTTTCTTTGACAATGTTTTTTAAAAGTCATTGTGATGATGTAATTTATATAAGTGGTTATGTGTTCCTTTTACTTGTGTTCATCAGCAGCACCATGACCTCACTATCATGATGTCATATCCATATTTGGACATATTAGGCCTCAGTCACATAGCTGTAGAGTTTAGTGTATATTTCCTTATATACACTCATGTGTATATAAGTCTGATGTGCATTTCATGAACACGCTACTGAAGATTTGTGAATACTTCCCTCTACAGTACACCACATCTCTTCACCGAAAGCAGCTGGTGTGGCACGTTGTGAGCTTGTAGATCTGCTATTTTCAGATAATCTTCCCTCCAGAATAGGGTTGCTAGGGTTCAAGTGATTAATGTAAAAATGAACTAATTATAAAAGATAAAATAAATATCAGTCCCTTTCTTCATAAATGTTTTGCCGCTAAGGTGACATCCTGGCAAAAGCATTTTTTCCTCATGTCTCCTGGTTGTCTGTATATATATAATCATATGTATACTTTACATATTTTTTATACTGTACATCTGTAGCCTATATATTTTCCTAGCTAGCGACAGTACAATCCATCAATGTAATGTCAGCTGTCGAAAATGCTCATAAACCAACCTCAAGGTGAGGGGCCTTTGGAAGCGTCTTTCACTGGAAGAAGTAGAAGCCCCTTTTGACCGATGGATTTCTCAAACATTTTTCGGTAAGACATTTCAACGCCTGTGGTATTTGGACCACATGTGTTCCTGCAGGGTGCGTTTCCGGCATATGCACAGCTTCACAAATAATTCTTGTGAAAGAGCTTGACTGATAGGTACACCGCCGCCCGCAAAACACTCAGCGCTAATTTAACCCATTTAGACCTGAGGACGCATCTGTGTCGCCATATAGCAGTGGTTTTCAACCAGTGGTCCGGGGACCACCAGTGGTCCTTGAGGGGGTTCCAGGTGGTCCCCCTAGCTAAATGATGCAGAGTTGGTAACCAAAGGGACCCTTATAGATCTTTAACTCTTGACAGTGTAAAATGAAACCAAATGGCCCGTACGGGTCCATTTGGTTTCATTTTACGCTCTCAAGAGTTACATTATTGTTAAACATCTGCATTACTTCATTAACATTTTCTATTATTAGAGAATGTAAAATAATTGTTATTTGGATCAACGTTTGCTTGTCATCTCTCCTACTTGCCTGGTAGGAGTCAGGATGGTGGTCCCTGGGTCAAAAATCACTTAGGATGGTGGTCCCTGGGTCAAAATCAGTTGAAAACCACTGCCTTTTAGCTTTTAAACACGTTAACCATTATTTATCTACACGCTTGTAGATCAGCTATTTTTTGAAAATCGTGAAAATGTGCACGCAAATCTTTGAATATCTATACTTTTCAACTCAACTATTTGCTTCTGGGGGTCCCTGGAACCATGTTTGGAGGGTTCCTTGACATGTTTGAGAAGCACTGATACAGAATCATAGGCTTTTCAGGAAACTGTCGTGATTTCAAAGACATTTTTGGGTCTTAATGCGTTAACTCTTTGACAGTGTGGAAATAAACCTGTGCGTGGGTAGTGTTTCCGGAACACAGAGAGGTATCTATACACACTGCTGGGAAGCACGCACGCGCGCACACACACACACACACACACACACACAAACCTTGGTCTCCCTCCAGTAGAGAGTGAGAGAGAGCGAGAGAGTGAGCGAGAGAGAGAGAGACGCACCCGCACTGTTGAGTTCATATATATATACCCCTCCTCTCCCCAAAAAGGAAAATCCAGAGGGGAGCAAACGAACGTGTATCCATAGGCAACGACTAGACTGTATTCACACAGGAGGACGAGAGGATGGAGAGGAGGAGGAGGAGGGGGAGGGGGGGGAGGGGGAGAGAGAGAGAGAGAGAGAGAGGGAGACGGAGAGAGAGAGAGAGGGAGAAGCTAGCAACAGAACAGCATCCTTAACACACCAACAGTCACGCACGCACACACACACACAAGAGAGAGAAAGAGAAAGAGACATAGGCATTGGGGAACACAGCAACACAGGGTCAACGGCTAGTTGAACAGTGAGATGGAGAGGAGATTGAAATAGGATTGAAATAGTCCAAAGGGGAACCATGAGACAGACAGACAGAGCAGGGGGGGCAGCCTTCATTCATTCATTCGTTCGTTCGGGGGGAAAACAACACACTTTGCATTCAGATGGGGCGGGGCTTATCCCCGGCAGAGAGCCGCCCCCCCCCCGCCGCGCGCATGTAGGGAGCACAGGAATAAACTCCAGGCACAACTCTCTCCGCTCGTCTCCACGTTTTGAGCGAGACCTCGGAGGGCCATCAGCCACTGTTTTTGCGAACGCAGTGAGCCTTTAAGCCAGGCAGAACATGTCTGTCTGTCTGTCTGTCTGTCTGTCTGTGTGTCACGCTGTGGTGTCACGCTGCGCTGACTCGCCACCAGAGGTCACAGTTAGACCA
>OOFJ01133614.1:0-12042 GCA_900323375.1 Benthosema glaciale | reverse complement strand
CTGGATTAAGAGCATTTTACCACATTTCGCACCATAACCGCATATAAACGTTCTACAAACCCTTTTCACGTATCTGCCATTGTCGTAAATATGCGTTTTAAGGCGTGCAAAGAAAAACGATCATCCGATCTCGAGTTTATCTCGGAATTAAAGCTCAGATGAGGTGATATAAGATGAAGTATGATCTTAGGATGTCGCTTCGGTTAGCAGATTAGCGTGTTGCATGTTAGCTTAGGTCCGGATTGAGCGACAGACAGGATGTGGCTATTCCTTCTGGTTCAAGATTAAAATGGTAAATGGTGCATTTATATAGCGCCTTTATCCAAGACACTTTACATAGATTGTTGATTAGATTCACCCATTCACACACTGATGGCAGCGGAAACCATGCAAGGCACCTACTAGCACATCAGGAGCAATTAGGGGTTAGGTGTCTTGCTCAAGGACACATCTACACTAACTCTGGGTGAGCCCGGGTTCGAACCGGCAACCTTGCGGTTGCCATCCTGTCACTCTACCCCTGAGCCACCGCCTCCCCCAAGATGGCGGGTCAGTGGCGATTTGTATATATATTTTTTGTAGTTTTCATGTGGCAAGGGCTACAGAGGTGACCAAGAACATGCTGGCGTGTTTAATCCAGAGTTGAGACGCTCAGGGTGTTATTGTGGCCGTGGGGTGCATTGGCCACTTCTGGGGGTTGAGTAGTGATTGACGGTCCATTGCAAGTGCTGTTTTTTAGCTGGAAAGGGTGATGTGATGTCCCGCCCTCGAAACAGTTTCGAGGGTGGGACTTCAAACTGTCTAGGGGACTGCCATGCAGTTCCCACATAGCCAGCTGTTTCTGCTGCTCAGTGTGATTTGGGAACATGGCCGTCCACATAGAAGTTCCTGGTGACCTTAGGGAGGGTCAGCTCCATTCCTTCCAGCTCGGGGGTAATAATTATCTGACATCCCAGCCTGGAGTTCTCCTGAAGCATCGGCGCCATGTCCAACATGTCGTCTTCGCCTTCTTCGGGTTCCCGCAATTTGCCAAAATGTTCTCTGCTCACGTACACGTGACATGTGGAGCAGGCGAGCGATGCCTCACAGGCTCCCTCTAGTTCAATGCCATGCCTGTGTGCCAGGTGGAGCACGTTGTCTCCTACCTTGGCTTTCACCGGGATCCTCTTCCCAGACCGATCAATATACACCACATTAACCACATTGTCTAGATCATTGTCCCTATTGCGCTCACTCATGCGGTTCAGGCCTATGGATGTGTGCAAATGCCGGATCGCAGTTTGAAAACGTCCAAAGGACCATGTCCTCAATAAACTAGCCGCAGTATTCATACACCTGAATAATCTGGGTTTTTTTTTTTACAAAAGTTTAACTGGGACGACAAAGGTTTAACCTGAAATCATGTCTTGGATCCCAGGATTGGCTTTGAACCTGGCTACCAGCCACAGTGGAGATTATATGGTGCTCAGAGAGTTTTGGAGTTTTGGTCGTGGTCAGTTTGTGGAGAGCAGCATGTCCCTCATGAACGCATCTCTCCTCCTGGCATTGTCTGCATGATGAGGTCATGATGGGGTCAGAATATGTGGTCAATTCACCATGAGGAAATGGTATTTAAGCCATGCCCAAATATGGGATTGTGTGTCAGATGTACTCACATCTCTGGGTCAAACTGGCCTCCAAGTAATACAATCGACAACATCAATTGGTAGCGTGATATAGTAACTAACCTAGAGACTGTGAAAGCCTATTTAACAGCTGCCCCCGCTTAAAAAAAATAATTAATGCCTTCACTCTGCAGTGACAGTGACATTTCTGAGAAGTTGCTATGCTTACTTATTATAGGCCTATTTCCAACTTGGGAGGCCAGTCTCGAACATACAGTAGAACTCCATATTTAGGCAAGGCTGACATCATCTGATGTGTGAGGATTTGTGTGAGGTTTATAAGAGAACCCAGATATAAATCTGGGTTTTTGTGGCTAGGTGTTAAACAGAATCTGAACGTTCCAGGCATGTCTTCTCACACCTCATACCCGTCTCATACCAACTAGACCGTAAGAGTGTCTGAATCCCATTATCAGCTGTTGTGAGAGGGCTATACATCAACCAACCAAATATTCCATCATGCTTAAATTCGTGGGGTCGTGGGCTGTGGGGTTCACCGCGGGGGTCTATGTGGCTCAGAACTATGATATTCCCAGACTCCCCAACATAAACAACACGATAGAGGACATCAAGAAGGCTATCAAGGACAAGAAACCGCCAGAATGAGCAAAGATGGACCACCGTATCGACAGGAACAAAGCACGACTCCAGAAACCTTCATCACTCTTACACAACTGTACAGAGGAACAAAAATCTCCGGGGACCTACTTCGTTGGCCGTCGTTGCCCTGCCCAAGCACCTGCTGTCGTATGCATCCTACTGGGGCTCTCCGTGGTGCATGTGGCCCACTACACCACCTTCCGCAAAACTCGCAGATCCTGGGAGCAGCTATTCATTCCCATGCCATACAGTACACTGAAGGACCCCCATCAGGATGCTCTGGTAGCGGAGTACCTTTCCAGACCTTGTGTTGAAAGAAAGGTCCACACCTTAACTTCTCCTCATCTGCCTGAGGTGGTGCAGGCATTACCTCTGTCTTTGCCACAGTCACTGTGCATATTCCAAGTCAGGCACACTCTATCACCCCAAGAAGGATTCTATGGTGCTAAAAAGGTGGATCTGCAATCAATAAATAACAACCTAATGTGTCCCACTTTCATGTAATTGTTGGCCAGAACCCAGAACCCGCGAGAACTCATTGTAGGTGCTGAGGAGAGAGGAGGTCTTTCATGAGCATCTCAAAGCACTTCATAATAAAAGGATCGCTGAGGAGGCATTATTTCGATTGGGGACAGTTTTGCACCGCTCGAAAAAGTGGGAGACCTGCGCTCGCCGCTGATCGATCAGCGCTGGTTCGTTCACCAGTGCTGCATTGTAATCTGTGATCTCTCAACTCCTGCCACGAACCCACGTGTGTCACCCGGTTGCAACGTAACGCTGTTTTGTCTATCCCCCTTTCATGAAGACACACAAATCAGGAAATGTGTTTTTACCTTCTTTTTTTGACATAAGTCATATTGGCATGAAAATGGGTTGATTCCTTTCTTAGGTGTTACCAATGATACTGATTAACATTCAGGGTGCAGCACCTGATTCTATTCTACGTCCAGGGCGGGGCGTTACCATGTCCATGCTCGGGTGTAGAAAAATATCAGGTGGGTGCAGCCTGATTGTACATGTTGGGTCACTGGAAAGATACTCTACACTGAATGGACCAGAGCTTTAAAGGTTTTGTGACATTATTTTTCACTTATTTTTATTTTTTGTTTCTTTTAGGTTTCATGATCTCAATTACACCCAGAAAACCTGAACTTTGAACATTCAGTGGATTTTCTGTGTCCTGGAGTTTTCTCTAGGGTTTGGAAGGCTTTTGAGCTGCAATGAAAACAGGCAAAACAGTGAAAACAGTGACATCTGCTGGCAAATCCCATTGACGTATATGGGATTTGCAGAAAGTGACGTCACATTCAGCAGGAAAATCAGAGCACTTGTTTGAGCCAGAAAAACCCAGACCACAGGAAATCTACTGAATGTGAAAAGTTCAGTTTTTTTTTTGGGGTGCAATTGAGCTCAGAAAACCTAAAAAATAAATTAAGAAAAATTACAAAAACTTTTTTTTAATGTCACAATCCCTTTAATTCCTATAACTCATAACACTTGTGAAGGAAGTAAGTAAGCAGCCCCAACAAGTACATGATAAATAAAATGAATGCAGACAGCCAATTGGAACGCAATCTGAAACATTTGTCTGAGATCATGTCTACCGATTTGTCTGAGCATTATTTGACAAAATGCTCACACAAATTGGTAGACATGCTTTCATGCGTCCGGGTTATAGCACCTTTGGTATAGCTCTGGCCTTTGGACCACATGTTCATGGGTTCGATCCCGGCCACCCACGCCAACTCGGCGTATGAGGAGCACGACTTGGGTGTGGCAAGTCGTGTGGGAAGTACTTGGAGCTGATGGTAGGTGTGGCGCTCCGCCTCAGCAATCCATCCCCCAGGGGTATAGTGCAATGTAACAGGGACAGACTCCCGCTGGAGATTATCTGTTCGCAGACAGACGGAAATGGACGGACACAGGGGTGAAGACATACTGTAGGTAGGCCTATCCAGTTTTCGGCTCCCCGGCCATGGCAGGGACAATATTTTTTTTTTGTCTAATATATCGTCCTGAATTCTTGTGGATCTCTAACTTCAGCTGCCACAAATTATTGTGATGCGTTTTTGCATCGTTTCATCTGCCCTTCTGAACGCACCATGTGACTCCATATTTGGGCGAGATCAGTTCTGCTCAGTTTGTATTACAGCTCTTATACAGCTCAGCTGTATTATAAGAGAAAGATCACTTTCTCTCATAATAAATATATTATAGTGACATTTTGTTGCTGTTGGGTGGAAACCATGTGTTTTAAATGTTGTTCCTTTAAAAGTAAAAAAATAAAAAAAATAAAAGATCACACCTGTGTGAAGTGAGGGGGGCTCTTACAACATAATGTTTGTTTAAGCAACGGGTGATAATAATAACTAGTTTTTCGGCCTCAAAACAGACATTAGATTTATCTTTATTGTCTATGACGTTTCCTTAAACAACCATCGTCGAAAAACACAAATGAAACAAATTAAAGCCATATATAGAATAAAATAAAATAAAAATAAAAAATAAAAATCACACTTGTGTGAAGTGAGGGGCACAGCGAGGGCTTGTATTTCTACCAGCCAGATATTTCTTTGTTAAAAAGGCTCTAAGCAAACAGTAACGTGACGTCCCATAGACGTCCCATGTATTTGAGGGGGCTAGCACCTCCTCAAAAAGGTGAAATCGTTCCTTTAAAAAATACATTTTAAAATAGTGAAAATGCCTGATATATGCGTTGTGTATATCAGTGGGCTTATATCTGCTAGTTTCATTACTTAAGATCTACTATTCTCACCACATTTTTGTTGCAATCGTGTATGATGAACCCTAAAAACTGAAATATAGTTATTATACTATACTGTAGGTCTCTGTCCGACAAGTATAAGTTCAGAATCAACAACATCGTCATACACACAGGCAGGGGCGGCCTTAAGAATCTGGAGGCCCATTTCAAGACCAAATATGAGGCCCCCATATAGCCTATGCCTATGACAAATGTATTCTGTTGATACAGGCGTTTTGACTGTTCAATATCGTGCGCAGCCATTACTCTCGACAATTACGCAGCAACAACACCTCTCCTCATCCTGTCGTCCCTTCACAATAAAGTGTCTCCCCTTTAACTCCCAATGCCGCACATTTTACCATGCAGGTTATTAACAGGAAATAAGCGTATCTTAACAGAAAGAGAGAGGGCCAAGGGTGGCAGGGGGTTGACTCACGCCTGACGCTTGACGCTCAGTCAGAGTTTGGAGGCCCCCCTGAGGGTTGAGGCCCGTTTCAATTGAAACTGGTGAAACATAGCTAAGGCCTCCTATGCACACAGGTTACCCTTGCTCAAAATGGGTCCCTAGACGGGTAAATGAAAAGAGAGTGAATGAGAAGGTGGCTGCCTAGTGAAGACAGACTGTGTTCACTCTGCTCTCGAGGGGAGGTGGAGACAGAGCTACACTTTCTTTTACAATGTGACAAATATAAAGATATCAGAGAATCATCAGTATTACTTGTCGTTCCCCCTCATTGTATATGTGTGCGCAATGTGCAATTTGTTTTTGTTATATGTGTCCACCCCTTCCAGTATTTTCAGACAGAAGTCGGCTCAAATGGAACTCTGCAATTATTGACGAAAATAGATTTTTTTATTTATTTGTTTTTGTCATTTTCGTTTTAAGCCATATTAGCAAAGTTTGAATATTAATGTAGGTGTTTATGCCAACAGATAGTTGTTTTAGTGTTGTTAAATCATTACAATTACATTGCAAAAATGTCTCTGTATTTACGGTTTATCTGCCCCCTTGTGTCTGAGATTATTAGAAATGGTCACATATATGTGCAATGTAGAGCATATAATTTTATCATGCCAATAAAGCGTTTTGAATTTGAAATTGAATTGAGTGTATAGGACAAGGCAGGTATAGATAGGAGGCAGTGGCTGCAGGCAGTGGTGGAGATAAATCGAGGGAGGTCGAGATAAAGCAACACGGAGAGAGAGAAAAGAGACAGTGATGAATCACAGCTGGATATCACCCTGATATGTGTCTCTCACCCTGTGATCTGGGAGTAAACAGAGTTGGGACAGATAGTACAGTTTATAGTAGAGTTTTACCTCAAATGGCTAGCTCGCCAGTGTTTGACCTGCTATGGGGATAAGTCCAGGCACGTGCACACATAGACATCGCATGGGGGCCTGAGCCCCTGCCCTTTGCCTTATCTGTAAAAAAAATGCAGAATGGTGAAAATAATAATAATGCCCCCATTTTTTCCATGCCAGCAGTCGGGGGGAATTTCCAAACTCTCTTGAACTCGAACGTGACATTTTTGCGTCAAAGGAATTTCTCCTCTGTGTAGAAATCCATGTCGTAACGTACGCCACATCTTCAGTATCTAAATAGTGTGGGGCTCACGCCCCGAAAACAGCAGATCTACAAGCGCTCAACGCATCGCAGCGCGATGCTGCGATGCGTTGAGCGCTTGTAGATCTGCTGTTTTCGAAAAATGTTTGGTCAAAGTGCCCCTTTTAGGGAATTTCAGCCCCTGCCTCTAAAACATTCTGTGCACGTCCCTCATGGGGAAGTCCATGACTCAACTTTGGCTATGGCCATTCATTTTTATTATCCTGGTGGGGGTTTGCTTCGTAAACGTGTGAAGCGAACACAGTGTTTGAAGTCCGTCAAAAAATATTTTGTATATTTGGTTTGGTATAACTGTGCCCTCTGGTAGCGAGTCAGCGCAGCGTGACACCACAGCGTGACACCACAGACATGTTCTGCCTGGCTTACATAGTAAAGGCTCACTGTATTCGCAATTATGCATGCATTTCTTTTTGTTTGGATATATGTGATGACAAATGGACTTACTTAACATAATAATAGCCACTACTGTAATGAATGAGGCATTCTAATAACAGCTAAGTTATAAGTTATGGTTTAACCCATGAGCAGACGTGAGTTTTTCAGTGTGCCTGATACAAAATCAATGGTGAGAATGAGAAATATAGCACTCACATTTATACTCAAGTAAAAGTATCAATACTGCAATGTAGAAATACTTTGTTATGAGTAAAAGGTCCGGAATTCAAAATACTACTTGAGCAAAGTACAAAAAAAAACATTGGTATCAAAATTAACTTAAAGTACCAAAAGTAGAAAATACTCATTATGCCTGATACAAAGTTACAAATGTATACAAATAAATTAATTGAAAAATATAGATAGCATATCTGCAAGCTCACAATTGTGAGATTGTAGATCGGCTGAGGTACAGCGGAAGTGGGTAATGTTTTGTAATAATAATAGAAATATTTAGAGTAGAATAATTTGTCTTTTTGTTTTCCCAACATTTCAATATTTGGAATAATACATCAACGTGGGGACTGGGGACACAGGGACAGTGACAAGGGACGTGCACACATAGACATCAAAGGGGGCTTCAGCTCCTGCCCTTTTACCCGTCTGTAAAACAACTGCCCTTTCCAGACCACGAATGCAGGATTTACTACATGGTGAAAGAAAAGCACATGCCTCTCCTTTCCTTTCCATACCATACCCAAAGTCTGCATTTAGGAGAATTGAACTTGAATGCAGCATTTTGCGTTGAACAAAATGTGTTTAGAAATCCATGTCAAACACCGCATCCACTAGCTAAAGAGTGCTGGGTTGCGTCCCTGGAAATAGCTGATCTACAAGCTCTCAGAGCTTGTAGATCTGCTATTTTCGCTATTATTGTCCAAAAGTGCCCTCTTACGCCTTACTGGGATTTCAGCCCCTGCCCCTCTAACATTCTGCACACGTCCCTGGACAGTGAGTTTAATCTGGTCGTCATGTGTAATGATGTCTTCACAGAGTTAAGGACTTCTCATCACAGTACAGTGGAAGGCAAAAAGTCAGCTTTGGATCAGGCGGTACAGTATACACCTCTTTTGATGTCACACCAAATTAGACAAGCTTTTACAGTGATTAACGTCAGCCCACCGTCCCCCAGTTGTCACATGTTTGGTTGCATGTAATCTTAGACACGCCTTTGAAGCTACATATTACCTAGTACTATAGTCTACACATACACAGTATGCAAATATAGATTAGTAGGGTAGGGATGCACCGATATGGTAATTCTTGGCCGATACCGATGTTTAAAAATAGCAATTTATCTGAGAGCCGATACTGATACCGATTATTATTGTAGATCTGCTATTTCCGATGCACAACCCAGCCCTCTTTAGTTTTGCACAAAGCGGCCTCCTGGTGGCGCTATAACAGGCCAATGTGAAAACTTTGGGGCAGATCTGTGGCATCCAGGGAGCGCGTGTGCAGAGTATGCCTGCGATCAGGCCAACAGTGCCAGAGATTAGCTGTTAACAGATGGACGGACACACGGATGGAGTGCAAAACATAGTCTCTCCCCAGTAGGCCTGAAATAATAGCCAACATTTCGCTTCGGTGTGTACAGTATATCCTCAGTTTATGCACAAATCCGACTGATGTCACAGCACCCAAGTGTAAATGACTGCCATGGACTGGCCTCCCAGTAGGAGCGCGTGAAACATCATATCCCCTCATGATGATTGATCTATTATTATGATATATCTAAATTTGAGCATTCTGCTAGGTTAAAGACTATCCTGATAAAGAAATCAGATGGTTCATTAATTATTTCCGTCAGGCCGTGGAGATAATTCCAAAGTCCCCAAACATTTGCCTGGTTTTCCTCTCACGACTGTGTGGCCCAGGAAGATAATCTCACCATAGATGTAGTATGCTGATTAATTGAGGCTTCATATGTTCAATGGACATTCACACAGCAGCCATTTTGATCTGTGAATGGCCCTGGCATGCATTACAATGGAGTACCTCAAGGCAATAGGGTTAATGTAAAACCACAGGACAAACGCTTACCGTCTCTATAAACCAGAGGGCTATACAATAAAATGAATAGTAGTACAAGGAGGAGGTCTATGGATGCTGTGCAGAGGACATGCAATTAAGTGGCTGGGGTGGACGCAGAGAACAGAAGCAAGTGGAAACATACAGATGATCCACCGTGGCAAAGCCTGGTTGGGAATTAGCAGAAAGATCTATTGTTTATGATAATGCCAACATGTAACACAGGCTAAGTACCGTTTTGTTTTCACAGAATTTTAATTTCCAGCATGTTTACATCATCTGTTGCACTGCCCATGCTTTTGGTAGGCCTATATGGTGCCACCAAATGTGACCATTTACAATAATCTCAGACACAAGGGGGCAGATAAACTGTAATACAGAGACACATCTGTTGGCATAAACACCTACATTAACATTCAAACTTTGCTAATATGGCTTAAAACGAAAATGACCAAAAAACAACAAATCTATTTTTGTCAATTGCAGAGTTCCATTAGAGCCGACTTCTGTCTGAAAATACTGGAAGGGGACACAAATGTGCTTCAAACTGACTCTAACACTCTATCTTATGTTCTTTGGTCCTTGAGGGATCGTCTGGAACGTATTGACGAGCATGTAACGCGAAAAGAAGACATACAGACGACGAAACCACAAAAGTTGCGTGCGATGACAAAGCATGGCCTCCCTGGCCCGTCTGTAGCCCTGTACGCCGACGACACAGCAGAGACACGAGGGCGTGAGCCAGCTGAGGGGGAGCTCTAGACAGGAGAGATACTTCCTGAGGACGCCAACCGTGACCAAAGAGAGCAGACAGCAGTCGGCGCACACTTGGCCGGTAGATGCGAGGTGACGGAGCGATCTGTGGATGGCTATGTGATTGGCGTGGCCACTCACTCCTCTTCCGTCAAAGGTCAGTACCATGTTGAATGAGTGAGCTCTGATGTGCTTGATGATTACCGAGGAGACCACGGAGCCGCTCCATTCTGCATTAGGGTCATCGGGGAGGTCGTCGTGGTCCGCCAGGGTGACTCTGGAGGATGGTATTCCTAACACGGCACAGCTCTTCATGAGTTCCTTTTCACGCCGAACTCCTTGATTGTAGAAATCCCCTCGAGATAAACACAACACGTTCACTCGGGCCTCGAGCTCGATGAGTCTTAGAATTGTCGGTGCGAAGAACATGGATTCATCATCTGGATGTGCAGTTACAATAAGTGCTCTGACATCAGGGTTGTTTGGAGAGGACGAAGGAAACTGCTCGTCTCTATTTGACAAATGACCCATTAAACATTTTAAAGACGTGGCACCGTTTACTCGATGTCGGTGGTAAATCCATTTTATCCAAAGAATGTAGGACATAATAATCGAGAGAACAAGGACAAGAATCATTGTTATTGTTATTGTTACACCATAGCTGTAAACCTATTGATTTCTATATGGACATTTCCGGTGCCCTCTGGGACAAGAACCCCACCTGGTGGAATTTCTCCATCTGCTTTATATCTTTGTCATCGAATATGACGTCAGACCAAATATGGCCACGGACTTGCCCCAAATATGGCATACAACATCTGAGTACAGAGTCAGAGACATATACAGGGCATTGAAGGCTTTGACTGCATGTATAACTAGAACTGCACTCTAGGGTGACCAGATCCAAACTGTTCATTTGAGGGACAGAAGTATTGCATGTGTGGGACAAGTGGGGAAACGGTACGAAATTCAAATATAGCAAAAATAGCCGATCTACAAGCTCAAAACGAGCTTGTAGATCAGCTATTTTTGATACGACAGTACATGCAATGTGGCCCTCTGGAGTGACTGTGGAATTATAGTGGCACCACTGCCTTTAGCCTATAGGGGAATGTTGTTCATGTTATTTTAACAGTTAAAAACACATCTAGCAGGAAAGGAGACAATGAGAGAGCTTTACAACAGAAAGACAACTATTAGGGGACTAAATATTAGGGCATTTGAACACTGATGCCTGCCATGTCACAATGTGGGACAGGGTCTCAATTTGTGGGACGCCTGAAAAGTCTTGGAAATGAGGGACTGTCCCCCGCAAAGAGGGACATCTGGTCACCCTACTGAACTCTGTCGAGTGCCCGACCCCTACGCACAAGTACTCCTGACCCCTATGCACAAGTACTCCCGACCCCTACGCACAAGTACTCCCGACCCCTATCTCCTGAACACTACGGATAAATTAATATAGTGATACTGTGAACGTTTTACGTTACTCATAAAGGATTTTGGAACCCAGATTGGTTAAAGGACCACTTCACCACTTTTCAACCTATCTTCATATAATAGGTCCTCACTAATAATCATGATAAAATGGCACTTTTTTTTCTCCCGACTCAGTCTGTGTCTCATAGGAGGGCTGTGGACAGTTCAGAAACCCGTCCACCATGTACAATTGTACATCATCATTAGGCAGATATTTTTTTAAACAAAAAATGTTTCGATTTTTACTATCATGAGAACGATAGCTTCCATTTTCGCATTGCAACTTTTCAGGACTAGAAATCCTGCAGTTTCTATTAGCTTGGATTCGCTATCGATGATGGGGAATCCAATGCTCATTCCAAAGGGCTTTGCTGCCGTCTCCTCTGATATGGCCACACTGGCAGACAAATCAAATCAAACTTTATTTGTATAGCACATTTACAACAGCCAGAGCTGACCAAATAAAAGTGCTGAACAGGGTAAGAGAACAAAACAATGCAATACATGGCAATGATAAAAAGACAACAAAATATAAGATAAGAGCATACAGATAAGAGACCGTATAAAACATGAGCATACAATGGCACAGGGCAAAAAACAGAAAAAGGGAAACTACAACCACACGAGTTCCAGGGTGGTACCAACCTTTACAATTTCCATCTTGGGGATGTTTGGCATCAACAACT